>PVIU01014440.1:0-52011 GCA_004026605.1 Ondatra zibethicus | reverse complement strand
AACCCTAAGAAAGCATACACAGAACCTCCTGGAAGTTGGAAGCAAACAAGATCATCAAGCAAATGTTGGAAGCCAGGGGGCGGGGATAGAGGTGGGAGGTAGGGGAGCAGGGGAAGGGGAGAGGGGGAAGGAGAAGGGAGAAGGACTGGGGAGAGCTTGGGGGAGTGGGAGGGTGAAGATGGAAGAAAGGTGGACATTGGAGAAGGGAATAAGATAAATAAATATAAAAAATAAAAAATAAAAAAAAGAAATTTCCCATAAATATAATATCCAGAAATTGTACAAATATTAAAATCCCCCAAGTATGCAAAAGGCAGAAATCAAAACCAAAAGTGTCATGAAGCCATCATGTTCCTCAGTTTTTTTAGATCTTTGTCAAACATTTGTGCTGCCTTTATGACTTTTGCCTTTCCCATCAGCTATGACTATGCCAGATGTAGAAGTTTGTCGGTGCCCTAACAATGGATGAACATTCCTCTTACTGCACATCCTTGTCAGTATAACCTGATCTTAATTATTTTGACAATTCTAAGAAGGAATCTCAAAATCTTAAGGTTAACATTTCCCTGATGACTATGATGTTGAGCATTTTTAAGTATTTACAGCCATTTGAGTTTCTTCTTTTGATAATTCTGATTATATATGCATATCATTTTAATTGAGTTATTAGTTTTCTTGCTATTTTCTACATATTTATTTTCTTTGACTTATTTATATATTTTGGATATAGTACCTCTATCAGGTATGTAGTTGAAAAAAAGAACTTTTCCAATTCTGTAGGCTGACACCTTGTCCAAAGGATGATGTCCTTTGTCCTATAGAAGATTTTCAGTTTCATGGGATCTATTTATTAACTGCTGATATTCGTGCCTATGCTAAAAATGTTCTGTACTAGAAGTCTATTGCTTGCCAATGAGTTCAAGATTATCCCCCACTTTCTCTCCTATCAGGTAAAATATATCTGGTTTTATGTTAAGGGGTGTTTTATTTAGTTTTGTACAGGCTGATAAGTATGGATCTATTTATATTCTTCTACATGCAGCTATGCAGCTATGCAGCTATACAGGCTGAGCAGCACCATTTGTTGAAAATGCTGTCTTTTCCACTGGATATTTCTAGTTTCTTTATCAAAAGGTATCAAAAGGTGGGAGAATTTATGTCTGGTTCTTTATTTTTTTTCCATTTGTCCACATGTATTTTTTGTGCCAATGCCATAATGTTACTACTAATCTGCAGTACAGTTTAGAGACAGGGATGATGAAAATTTTAGCCATCCCTTAATTGTTCAGGATTATTTTAACTTTCCTGGATTTCCTCTTTGTTTGTTTCCATATAGAGCTAAAAATTGTTTCAAGACCTGTGAAGAATTGTGTTGAAATTTTTATGGGGATTGCATTAATTCTGTAGGTGGCTTTAGGTAGGATGTCTTTTTTTAGTATATTAAAACTATAGATCCATGATCATGGAAGATCTTTCCATTTTTTGATATCTTCTGTAATTTCTTTCTTTAAAGTGTTTATTTTACAAGTCTTTCACTTGCATAGTTAGAATTATCCAAGATATTTTGTATTTTGAGGAGTTAGTGTGAAATCTGATGTTTTCCTGATATCTTTATCAGTCCATTTGCCATTGATATATAGAATGGTTACTTGTTTTGTGAATTAATTTTGTAATCTACTGCTTTACTGAAAGTGTTTAACAGTTGTAGGTATTCCCTGGGGGAATTTTTTAGTGTCACTTATGTATACTGCCACAAAATCTGCAAATAAAGATACTTTGACTTCTTCCTGTCCAATTTGTATTCCCTTTTGGTGTGGGAGGTTCTTCTGTCTATGTGTTGCTTTCATTGGTTAATAAATAAAGAACTGCTTTGAGCCTATGGCAAGTGCAGAGCAGAGCTAGGTGGGGAAAGCTAGAGTGAATGCTGGGAGAAAGAGGGCAGAGTCAGAGAGAAGCCATGGGGCTGCTGGAGACAGATGCTGGGAACTTTACCTGGTAAGCCACAGTCACGTGGTGATACACAGATTAATAGAAATGGGTTTAATTAATATGTAAGAGTTGGTCAATAAAAAGCTAGAGCTAATGGGCAAAGCAGTGATTTAATTAATACAGTTTCTGTGTTGTTATTTTGGTACTGGGCGGCCAGGATGAACAAGCAGGCTCCTCTAACACCATTTATCTCCTCCATTGTCTTATTCCTCTAGCTAAGACTTCAAGTATTGTATATATAAACTTTTTCTTGTTCCTGATTTTAGAGAAACTACTTTGATCTTCTTTCCATTTAAATTGATGTTGCCTGCGGGCTTGCTGTAAGCTGTCTTTTTTTATGCAGAGGTATGATCATTGTATACCTAATCTTAGCAGGACTTTTATCATGAAGGAGTGTTGAGTTTTATCATAGGCCAGTTTTGCACCTAATGAGATGTGTTTTATATATCTCTTAATTTCTTCATATGCTGGATTATATTCATTGGTTTATATATTATGAACCATCCCTGCTTCTTGAGAATGAAGCCTACTTGATTATAGTGGATAATCATTTTAATCTATTCTTAGACTTAGCTTGCAAGTATTTTATTCAGAATTTTTGCCTTTGTGGTCATAAACACAATTCGTCCTTAATTCTCTTTATTGGGTCTTTATGTAGTTTGGTTATAAGGGAATAAGTGTAGCCATAAACTCATAAAACAAATTGGGCACTGTTTCTTTTGTTTCTATTTTGTGGATTAATTTAAGGAGTATTGGCATTAACCCTGTGAAAGTCAGATAGAATGTTGCAATGAAACGACCTTGCCCTGGCTTTCTTTTGTTTGGGAGAGTTTTAATGACTGCTTGTATTTCACTAGGGGTTATAATTTTGTTTAAATCTCTTACCTGATAATGATTTAACATTGGTAGTAAGAAAATTATCCACTTATTTTATTTTTACAATGTGGTGGAGTTATTAACTTGTGTCTTTCTGAATCTCTGTGTTCCTTACTTGATAAAGTCATGTATGAGCACCAGAGAAACATTTTCACATTTTCTAAATATTTACTTATTTACTTACTTATTTTTTAAAACAGGGACTCTGTATTTAGTAGTGGCTGTCCTAGAACTCACTATTGTATCCCAGGCTGTCCTAGAACTCACTATGTAAACCAGGTTTGCCTGAAACTGAGTATGTAGTCCAGACTAACTTGGAACACACAGAGCTCCTCCTACTTCTGCCTCTGCAGTGCTGGCATTAAAGTTATATGCCACCACACCTTGCTCTCATGTTTAAATTTGGTAAGTTTTCCCCCATTTATTTCCTGATGGTTTAAGTGCGAGGTTTTTTTTTTCTAGTAAATATTTGAATCTTACTGTTTTATTAATGTGGTTTTCAAACTTTACTCATAATCGTTTTTCACTCTTAATTTTTTCTTACTAATAAAATACTAATAAGTTATTAATGCTTCCGATAGCTGGATAAATCAGTAAACATTTCACTAAGGCTAGTGGCTGTAACCCTTTCTGCTTTTAACTCTGTACATACAAATATATGAACATTTAGATATATTACTGAAATTACAACTGCTTGGGTCAGGTATTGAATTCATTAATTGGGATACAATGGTTAAGATGTGTCCTGTGTCCTTCTCAAGATTACAATTAACAAGGAGAAACAAAAGAAATACGTATGAAGGAAAGAAACGATGTGATTAATGAAGCTATGTTTCAAGTAATATAGAACCATGGCAAGGAGACTGATTGAGTCTGAATAGAGGAGTCTCAAGCCTTCAAAGAGACCACATTTCTTGATTCTGAATAGAGGAGTCTCAAGCCTTCAAAGAGACCACATTTCTCTCTCCCCTTCAAAGATGAGCACACAATCACTTTGTAGGTAAATCATAGAGGCCAATACAAGCTGTTATAAAGATTTAGAAGTACATAGGTAATTGTGATGAGCGCAGAGCAATTTAAACTTTAAATGAACACTAAATTAAATGGTTCCTGCAACAATTTTTTTAACAAATTGAAGACAGGCTACTTGATAATGAACTATTTTCTCACTTAATTATATGGACCTTAATTACATGGATAATTTTAATACATATCTTGATCCTATAATGTTAATTGTATACCTAGTTATGATCTATTGGTATAAAATTGCTTCTTTATTATTATGATTATGATTCCTTTTTTCTAAAACACTGAATCTGCTGTCCGAAACATTACTTACATGACTTTTACTGAGATTGATATCATGACTGTCAATTTGTTTTGCATTACAATTTTTATTATACTCAAAATTTAAAAGTGTTGATTAAGTCAAGATATTTATTATTCATATAATAAAATATTTACATGTATATAAAGGGTTCAGTGACTCAATCATGTTTATTTTCTATTATTCAATGAAGAAATGTTTATTGGTTTATTTTTTGAAGTGCATTGATATTTTCTACTCCTTGCATTATCAAAGTGAAAAGAAAGGAGAGAATATCATGAGAAAGAAAATTGAAAGCAAAGTCTCATAATGAAAAAGGAGGTTTTAGTTTTATGTTCAATAGATCTCTAATGCTTCAAAAACTTCCTACAATCTATTTGCTCAGACAGATCAAGGAGGCATTATAAGAAACCTACAGCAGAAAAAAATGTCAAGGAAACATCGCAAGTATAAAATAGATTTTCTTCCCATAAAAAAATCATTTCTATGATTTTCTAAATGCCCAGCACTTACCTTGCACAGGTGTTCTTGACAAATAATTCAAGCAAGGAGTGTAAGAACAATAAAAATCTGATTTTGATCTATCCTTTCTATAGAAGCAAAATTTGAAATTCGGGATGTAAATGCTGATGCAGTGGATATCCTTACTTTTTGCTGCTATCACTGAAAAACAGAGAATTTAAATGTCAATATAAATTATTTTATAAATATGCAAATGCTTTGGAAATCACAAATTCGACATTTTTTATTTCACAAATATGTCAGCACTTCCAAAATTTCTAAAATACATCATTTGCTCTTATTTTTGGTATGCAGTTTTATGATAACCATTTAAAATAGCTAGAGACTGTTACCTTATATTGAGTCTCTCAGAAGGAGATAACTAAGAGAAAATCATAATAACAACAAATTTATTACGGAAAGCAAAGAATTTATTCCCCAGGTTCCTTGCAAAAGTCAATCATGCCTGCAGAGGAATTTGATTAATGGTGCATAATATACAGATGTTATGGAAGCATTGTAAGTGAGAATGTTAATTATCTAACTTTTAGCAGAAAGATAAGAGTTTAACCTTTAGAAAAAAGTAAGACAGGACTAAATAACTCATAGGGAATTAATAATGGGGTAGTATGCTTTTGATATTCACAATGGCAACTGAAATCTATCCCAGGTGACCACTGACAGAAACACATGAGCATCAGTTTTTACCAAGTCTGACACTTGAAGTGGTGGCAGGCTCTTCAGTTTCATCCCAGATAAGAGCCTACATCTCTAAAGTACTCAAGAATACCAACATGTACACTAGAGGAAATTTACTCTGATGGGTTTGTTAAGGACAATTGAAAGTCTAAGGAAGACTTAAGAATACCCAACCTGGGAACCATGTAATACAATTGTCCTGAAAGAATCATAGTTTTCCATGCTCTAATGAACACCACTAGAAGACTTTGTTTAAATATCTTTATCTGTATGATCCTTGTTTCTTGTGAAAAGGTGTGTTTACTAGTTTTGTTTTCAATAAAACCACTTTGAAATATTTTTTAATATAGTAAAGCTCGAATTCTCCTCCCTGATTCAGGTCAAAGTTAACATAAAAAGAAAAATTACAGAAGCCAGTTAGTTTAGTTATATGAATGATAAGACGAGATTTTGTTTTTAGCAACATATGATATTGTGAGAGAAATCTATACACAGGAAGTTACCATCCTTTTCCAAGAACAAAAGCAAGTCTGACATTCTAAGCCTTCAGACATTAGCTCCATAAAAAAGTTCGCTTGATATTCTTTATGCAACCCTCTTTAATTTGTTTAATTTTGGGTCCTTAAACATTTTGCCCTCTACATGATATAGAAACAAGCTGATTTCTATTAAGCTTTACACTCCCATTGATGACCTCCCAGCTAGATTTCATCTGAGATCTCACCTGTACGTCTCTAGAGCATATTCCACTGCTTACCATATGTAGTGAATATCAATTCCAGTCTATGAAAATATGGATCATCATTATTTTTCAATAAATTGTGCATGATTTCCGTGTTAACATCACAAAAATTGAATTTCAATCATTTGAAAGAAAAATCTGCCTTCTCCATTTTTCTTTTAGATACCTGGGTGTCAGGATTGAAGGATATTGTTGGTATGTCCTGTCTGTCATTTACTGAGATTCTCATCCCAATCAAAACTACAGCCTCACTTTTCCTAAGTTTCACAACTCTGCTAGTCCTGTGGTCATGGGGAAACGATCAACCAATCAGATCAAGTTAAGGTGTGGCCACCTGGACCCCAGGTAGTAAAACTAAGAGAACACAGGTGCTCTCTCTCTCTCTCTCTCTCTCTCTCTCTCTCTCTCTCCATGCAGTGCCCGCGGGACAGATAGGACATCTGACCTCCCACTCTTGCAGCTTGTGTTTCCCCTTTTTTACCATTTTATACTTGTTCTTTTTGAGCTGGCTTGGTTATTTATCGTACCAACCTAATTTCGTTACACTGTGGCAAACATCTGAAACTGTGTGGAAATTATTCATCATCTCAAACGGGTGTGGGAAATTCTGTTAATCTCTCTGTAAACAATCTACATAGAGATACTAAGAGATTTCTTCATCCAACTACACTTATAAGAAAGAAAGAAATCAGTATTCAAGCAAAACCCCAGACTCAGGGATTGAATGAAGTCCCTTTTTTCCTCTTTTAAAATTTATAATTGTTCTCAATTGGAAAAGGGTAAAAATTCACTAAAAAGTACTTTATCTATTCTTTTCCATGAAACATTTCTTCTAAATTGTACTTGATGGCAGATACCCGACTTATAAAAACAAGCTTAATAATTATATTTATCAGCTTTATATGGATACCTTAACTCCACTAGTAGCAAGGATGAAGCATCTATACTGCCTTTGTATAGGGAAGCCTCCTTGATTCCAGAATAAATGGTGAAGTTATCATTTAAACTGAAAATGGTATCCCACCTCATAATTCACTTCACCATTACCTTCTACAGATAAGACACTCTAAAGCTAGTATCTTCCTCCTAAACTTATCAGCTTCCTTTGTATTTATTTGAAGTAGCATGCCTAGCCATCTGCTAACTCGAAACAAAAATATCTAAATAACCTAATACTCTTTGTCATCCCATCCCATAATGTGAGAATACAGTTCTGTAAATTCAAAAATCATGCTATCTCTCAAATAAGTTTCTTATTCTCTAGCTCTTCTACAGTAGGTAGTGTGGGAAGTCCTTCTGTCTATGTGTTGCTTTCATTGGTTCATGAATAAAGCTGTTTCAGCCAGTGGCTTAGCAGAATAGGGCAAGGTGGAATTTCCAAGCAGATAGAGGAGGAGAGAGAAGGCAGAGTCAAGGAGAAGCCATGGAGCCACCACAGAGACAGCCACAGGAGACAAATGCCAGAGACAAATGCCGGATGGAACCACGTGGCGATACACAGATTAATAGAAATGGGTTAACTTAAGACATAAGAGCTAGCTAGCAAGATACTTAAGTAATGGTCAAACAGTATTGCAAATAATATTTTCTGTGTGACTATTTCTGGTCTGCGCATCTGGGAACAAACAATCAGTCTCCGACTACAAGTAAGGAAGCTAATCCCTCTCTTATTTTGTTCCTTTCTTCCTAGACAAGACAACAGCAGCAGCTCCAAACTGACCGAATGCCCTACAGTTTTGTATTCTATTCAGTCTTGAGACCTGTGGGAAGAAACTATTTTCTTGAAAGCACTCTATCATATGACTCTCATATTTACTTTGAAGTTTCACTCTCCTCCAACACTGTTTGTCCACTAGTAATGCTCAAGCCTAGACTCAAAAGTAATGTTTCTTGTTACCAGTGCCACCAGGCCCCTAATAAACACCTTTCTTCAAATGCATTTTCATGTAATTTTTCATGTTGATTTCCTCTCAAAACAATAATACAAAAGGTGAAGAATGCACCATGTTATGAATGAGTGTTTTGATACTCTAAGTAACCAACAGACCTTTGCATAGCAAACGAACTAAGCCTAAAGGACTGTCAGCCTCTCAAGCCAAGATAACCAATTCTGGATTCTTGTATTACATCTTCATGCTCCCTTTCTCCTTGGTATTTTGAATGAGAGTATTCTTATCCCAGTGAACATTCTATATGACTCTCCATTGTATTCTTGCCTCTGTGTAATTAATCAAAATGCTAAAAGAAAGCATTAATTAATGCCACGCAAAACAAAAACATTTTTAGGGGAAAACAATTAGCTATCCTAAATGGCTTGGCAGTAAATAAAACCTACACCACAATAATAATGTAAATACCCTATATTAATCATCAAAAATGACAGTGAAATTATCAGGGAGAGAAAAATGTTCAGGGAAATGAATAATTGGAAGTCAAAAGGTATTGTCTAAAAGTGGAAAGTAAGGAAGGAGAACATAAATAGTTTATTTGGCAATATGGACGCATGTACAAGGGCTGTGAAGGACAATCTGGAGGGAATCTAGTAAGTGCAACAGCCTCTCAACAGACTTGACAACCCTGCTTGGCCCACCTTCACCTCATTCCTGCAGGTCTGCAGTGCGAGCCAACTTCCCAGCCTTTTAGCAAATCTCTAATGAAACCGAATTGATTGTCGGCACTCCCGGTGTGTAGGAGTCAGACTTCTTGGCTCTGCTTTGTCTGTTTCACTCTTGTCCTGCTGCTTTCTAGGCTCTAAAGATTTTGCCATTAGCTCTGTTATTGCTTCTGCTCCCTTCTATTTGTCCTGGTGAGATTATACCTTCAAAATGTATATTTCTACATTCTCCGATAAAAGAAGGGGGCCTTCTCAGATAAAAAAAATTATCGCTAAACACAAGTTGTCTATTTCACCTGTGATGTTTCTCAACCCCTTCAGAAATCCTGCTGCCATTCTTATTCATGAAACATTTTCATTCAGTTAATTAAGTTATGTAGTGCATGGAGCAGTAAAACTCAGAAATTGAGGGAAATTTGTAATCTCTCGCCTAAGCCAGTCTGGCCTTCTTTACGTTGGAACTCACAAGGATTAATACTGTGTGAGAGGCATATTCTTCCCCTATGCTTTCCTTGCCCCACTGTCCAATGTTATGACTCTGAAGACAGCGAGGGTGAAACAGCTGTGAAATGGAAAGGCTATTTTCTACCAAATGACTGGTGGCACGGTGATCTAGTGTGAGCACATACTACATGTGTGTCTTCAAAGTGGAAGCTTGCCTTTGTGACTTCCTGTACAAATTCTTTGGAAAAAATATTAACCCCATTCCATATCCATTGACTTCAGAAACACTGAGTGTGGACCATCTGACTTAGCAAGGACTCTCCTCTATGGTTGTGCTTGCATATTCCTCCTCAGCCTTGAGCAGTCCCCCCGGTACAGATTCCTTGTTCAACTTCTTTGTCATTCCAGACAAACCTAGTACACACCACCTTCTCAAGCTTGGGCATGATCTATAGATCCTTCAGTTTGACAGAGTTTCATGTAATATCTACTATGACTACATCCCTCCCTTCTCAATGCTTCTAGACTCACCACCAGGACAAAACCCTGGCATTTAGTATTTTCTAACAATAAATTCAGAATTATTTATTACTATAGGTTCAAATGCTCTAGATCATTATTATACTGATGATCTTCAGATTTAGAATATGTTAAGAGAAAACATATTATTGCTATATTTCCTGGATGGTAAAAACACTGCTAGAATATAATAAATTTCTCCAAAGCAATATTTTCCTTTGACTCCTTAATATCAGTCCTCCATTTTTCCAGATGTATATTAAGCTATGTGATGTTTTCTTTAAAGCCTATATATCTCAAGTTATGAGTCAGTGTTTACAAGTCTGAGATTGTTCATGTTATGAATAACTAGTAATGAGTTTCCACCTATAGAATGATTTGTTTCTTATTGTCTCTCTTTATATTGAGGCTTCAAATGCAAAAAAAAAAATGTGGTTTTGTTTTGACTTTTATTTTGTTTTTTTTTGCATGAATCAAAACTGTCCTTTTTTATGAATATAACCAACAAGAACTACTAGTCATAATACACATGTTGGCTTTTTTCTTGGTATGTAATCTAGAATGTCATTTGTAGTCCTCATAAGTTATCTCGCTGGCACTCCTGCACAATAAGATTGTGGTCAATACAGAACATACAGAACCCTGGGTTTTGCCCCATTGAAGTTGCAAGGGTAAAGTGCGTACCCTCACAGTTCACGTCAAAGCTAATATTCATCTTTGGGAAATGTATCTGTATGATTCTAGCCTATGGCTCCTTACTAGACCTACCCTCCTGAGTAGAGCAGTGTCCTTAGCATTTCCAAGTTCCCAACCTTCTCACTATTGAAGTTCATGGTGCATGGTGCTGATAGACTCTAGATTAGCAATGAATATGATAAATGTGACACTCTCCTTGATCGGGGAAAATATGTCCTGTACTGATTTGGCACTTTCTGTGAAGAGCATGTGCACCACATGGTTGACTGACTTTATCCTTGTGGCATTGGTCATGTTAATTACGCATACAGGCCTGGGCCATCATTATCTTCTAATCCGCGGGGGAAACATGTATCAGCTCCTTTTGAAGACTGAATTTCTCAAGATCTCAAATATCCACAGTTGATTCGCTGGCAATAAAATTACACAGCACACACCCACTTCTCGTTCTGCTGGTTCATACTCCCAGTGTCATTCTGGGTGTTTCTTTGCCACCTCCATGACCTTCAAAGAGGAGTCATTTTCTGTAGGCAGATTCTTCAAAATCAGATAAACACCTTTGTTCACATCAATGAAATCACAGAATGGAAGTGTGTGTCATGGCATGGGCTACTTCTCTGTCAGTCCAGGTTGGTAACGGTACCCTCCACTCTTGTTCTTTGAGATCCATGTACAGAGTTTTATGATGCTGAAGATGAGGTACAGTGAGCCTTGTTTATCTATTTTCCACTGCTCTGTTAATCATGTCTTTCATGGACTGAGTTTCATGTCTGGCTTGTAGCATTTCACTTGTCATGATCTTGATTTCACTATTCAGCAGCCATCTTCTTCTTCCAAGTCACATAAGAATCACATGTTGTTGCTGCTGTTATTTTTACATCTCTTTCCTCCTAACTAGCGACCTTTAACAAATCACTTAAATGAAAATATTAACTATAATGATCCACGGAAGTCTTTTTCATCTACACAAAAGCAAGTGTTTTCTAAGTAGATACTAGACATGTTTGCACTTGTTCACATGATACCTGACAAGTGTCAAGACAAGAGTACGGAACTGTAGGAAAATATAGAAAATAGCTTCAGATACATTAAGTGATGCATCTGAAATTTCCTCGTTTAAATCTTTTATACTCACTCACTAAAATTGAGTGTTGGCTGTGGTTGAGAATAGCTGAGACATATGTTTACTAATGGTGTAATTACAATTGGTATAAAAATGCCTTCCATGATCAGAGAGCTGAGAAGTTAAAAAGGGTTAGAAAAGCAGAAATGGGTAAAACCATTCATATATAAACAAAAGAGGAAAAGGGAGAATATGGCAAAATTGGAGCCCAGCCTGAATCTGCAGGAACTCAGCATCACACAGCATGGAAGGTAAGCCACCTAACATGGGGGTGGAGTGGAAAGACCCTCAGTCCTCCCCTGCTTCTGTCTCTAACTTGTCTGTCATGGCTCAAGTGGCCTGATACAAGTGTATGGGGGCAGAGCAATACAGTAGGTAATGTTATCAATGAAGTCACTATGGGCTATGATAACAGAACAATGAATGTGATATCAAAGTCCCAAGGCAAGGTGTGTGACTGGGAGTAAGGTCTTCATTTTAAGTAAGTGGAGTATGTGACTATTCCTTTTATCACTATACTTTCAAAATGTGCTTTGTATATACAGTCTATTGTATATTATATAGTTTGTCATTTTTGTGAAAGTGTTTTTCTCCCAACACAGGGAGAAATGTTCTGTATAATAAACTATATCTATAATTTAGAAACACTATTGTCATAGGTGGGCTTTCCCAACTGAATATTTTTATTGTAAGATTTCGATTTAGTTCATGTAGTTTGTTTTGCTCTTTAAGGAAGAGATTCACTGTTTAACTTGGGATGTTCTGGAACTTTTTATGCAGCCTTGTCTTTAAAACTTAAGAATGTGGCATTGATCTATCTAATACAGACCTGATAGAGCAATGACTACCAGCCCTTGGGGATCTCACATTATCAACTACTTGTGATTCTCCTGCCTCTTATCTCTTAAGTGCTCAATTACAAGACTAAAATACCAAACTTAGTTGATGCATGAACTTTTCAATACCCAGTCTGCATCTGCATCAATAAATTAGATGCCTTCTTCATCACATTATATTACATCCAAAAAGAAACAGTATGCATGTGGGGTCTAGCATTTTGTCTAGCACAAAAAGAACCTCAGTACAGATGGATAGACAAGGCCCTTTCCAAAAGAATTTATGAAAAAGTTAACAAGGCTATTTCTGAATTCAGGACATGACCAGAAAAGATGAAATAATCACAAAGTTGCTTTCATTTTTTGCAAAGAAGGTAATTAATATGCCTCCATGATTTTTTTAAGTATTGTATTCAGGCCTTGCTGCTGGCATATTCAAAAGCAGGAGGCAATGCTAGGAATTACTGCAAAAGGAAAGAAAAAAGATGCCACTGTTAATGGTACCCATTCTGCAAAGGGGCTCAAGGAGAAAATATGCTAAGTACATGAGGAAGATTGGCCATTCCTCCCCAAAGAAAAGATTTAAAAGGAAGCAAGAGAGACTTTAAAAATCACTCCCATAAACAATAGCAGGAATGTGTGGTTCATTGAGGACTGAAATAATCCCACAGCAGTGCAGTGAGTTTTCATTGATGTATAAGTGGTGGCCTATTATTTGTAACAATGAAGAGGACTAATTTAACACAAGAATGTAGACAGAGAAGCAATACTGGCTTAATAATAGGTTCATTCTCGGCAGGAATTCTTATGCATGAGCAGGAGTAAGGAGTGCTGCAGAGTGGGGAAGGGAACAGAGCTAGATGATTGTAAACCGCATGGCCGCTTTGCGCAGACGTCTATTACATGAATGTGCCGAGGAGTCCTTTCAGTGCCCTACTGTGTGAGTCAAGAAATGTGACTTCAACTTGACAAACCACAAAAGGGAAAGACTGGGAAAAGCTGATAGACCTCAGGGATCTCTGTTACTGCCTGTTACCTTCTGAGTATCATTGGCAAAAGATGAAAGTAGCACCTGGTGCCCACAGCTGCCAGTGCACAACCTTAACTTGGGTACAGAGCAACAGGGGAAGGAAAGGTGTACCCTTCACTGGAATCCAATTTGTTAAAGGAAACTGTACATTCTGTGAAACTATTTACCCTGATTTGGAAATTAGTGGTTGCCTTAGCAACACTTGAATCCCATGAGGCTCGCACACAGTGCTAATTTCAATTCATGGACACCTTCACGGGTGAAAAATGCAAACAGTAACTTGAGCATCCCATTTGGCATGCCTCTCATAGGAAATGAGATTTTCCTCAGCCAATAAAGCCATCCTGGTATGAGTTCCCACTTATTGATACCTCTCCATGCCAGGTGATGCACAGCTAGCTTCATGTTTGAGACCATTTAAAGGGCACAAGCAAGCCTGAAATTTTGAGATGTGGTTCCATTTCACAGATGAAATGGGAGTTGTGGATAGGCCACCTCATATCCCCAAGGTCATTCAGAGGTCCTAGTGATTTTAGCTCGGACCTGACAAACTTCATTCAAATTTTCATGCTGTTTTTGGACTTCTAATTGGCTAAGAATCATTATGTTTAAGAGATGCAAAGTTCATTACTAATATCTTTACTGAAATATGAAATTAAATAAATCAAGCACAAAAGCGAGAGAAGTTCATTTGAGGTCACATAGCCAATAATGTTCCCGAAGAGAATGGAAATTTCTGGGTTGCGTTTGAGTCATCATTGATTGGAGGCCACCTATGAGCCCCAGTCACTGCTCTAGTGATCTTTTGAATGTTAGACTACATCTTCTTTATATCATCTTGAATTTTTCTTCAGATTAACCAATGAATGTCTGTTGAATGAAGAAAGGAGCAATGACAGTTTGCCACACATCGTTCATTCCTTTTCAACACGAGTGCTAAGGCAGAGATTTGATAGGATCAAAACTACAGGTGATATGAAGGTGCAAACTTCAGCATCACTTCCTTTAGATTCGTAAAGGACCAAAATAGCCCCACTTCTTGCATAATTATCACTACCTCTAATACGTGGGAATGCTTATTTTGTCCCAAGTAACAGAACAGAAGCAAAATTCAATTCTAATTTATATTTATTTTAACTTTACTTCATCTCTCTGGCTTTTCAATTTAATTTAATTATGCTTCTATACATTTGAGCCAACATAAGTTTATGTGCACCACATGCATGCAAGTGCTGGTAGAGACCAGAAGGTGCAGAATCCCCAGGAAATGAAGTTACAGGCAGTTTTGACCTCCCTGGTGTGTGTGCAGAAAAGCAAGCCTGGTCCTCTGAAAGAGCAGAGAATGTTGTTAATGTCTAAGCCATAACTCCAGTCTCCTAATTTTGCTTCATAAACCAAATTTCTTATTCTGAGATGAATACATAAAGGTCTTTCATTCTATTTTAACTGCTTTGTACTTGTAGCCTCATATAAGTTTGATTTGATGTAATGTATGCTCAGGTAGGCACAGATATCTCAATAAAGGAAATCTGATTTATAGCAAATATTTTCAAAAACTTACTGTGTGTATGGATCTCTTGGAGAGCTTATCAAGTCCAAGCCAAAATCCACTTACAGTGAGATCTATGCTTAGAATAAACTCCTGCCTGATGCCAATGTCTTACATGATGCTCTGTGGACCACACACTGGAAAGTGGTTGCTTTGAAAAGCCTGCAGTTTGGGTTGTCATTGTACTCTACATACCTGCACCCATAATAAAACAAATAAGACATTGTATTTTAAGGTTATGAGTAAACTATTAGTATGTATCCCTTTCCATGAAAAGCATCTTTACCTTCTTACCTATTTTAGTCTCTAAACCCTGAAAATTACATAAGGCAAGATTCCTTGGTGGTGGTGTGCTCTAGGAGGCCGCTTGTTTGTTTCCTGGCCACCCAGACTCCCAAAATAATCACACGGAAACTATATTATTTGAAATACTGTTTGGCCAATGACTCTAGGATATTCTTAGCAAGCTCTTACATATTAAATTAACCCATTTCTATTATTTTATATTTTACCACTAGGTTCATGGCAAGGTTCAGGCTGGCAGCTCACGTCTTTCTCCTCTGGCAGCTCCATGGCTTCCCTGACTCTGCCTTCTTTCTCCCAGCATTCAGTCTAGTTTTCCTGCCTAGCTCTACTCCGCTAAGGCACTGGCCGAAACAAATTCTTTATTAACCGATGGTATTCTAAGCATACAGAGGGGAATTCCCACATCAGTGGTGTTTTGAAGTTGTTTCACTCTCTTTCCTGAGCTGACCTTGAACTCTTGACAGTCTTCCTGACACTTTTCTGAGTTTTGAGATTATAGGAATGAGTTGTCAAGAATGGTTGTGGCTAAGACTTTCTTCCCTCATCAACCCCCTATGTTGTAAATTTGAACCACACATTTCTTGATGAAGAAAAATTAGTGTGACGACAGGAAAACTGTTGGGGGAATTAAGCCCTAAACTTAAGAAAAAGAAAACTGGATCTAGAATCTAGAAACTAGAACCCCTGGCTTAGCTTACTACAATGTGGTAGAAAAAAAACCATCAAAAAAAAAAAAAGAATCTTTTGGCTCCCATTAACACATCTTTGAAATGAAGTAATGAAGTCATTAAGTGAGTTGGTGCATGGGCCTCTTTTATTTCTGATATTCCTAGTTTCATCTCTGTATTGTGGGTATTGCATGCCCTCACCAACCCTGACATAAATAAAACTAAATGAGAAATAAATACTGGGTGGATCATGTTGCAGTAGTGTATCAAGAGTTAAATAATTTAAATCCAAACCACTAAAGGTTACTAATTTGCACTTCCAAGCTGGGTGCATGTTCAGCTGCTCATGTCACAAAGCGCTCTCAAACACATTTTCTTTCCGTCATGAAGGACTCAAATTCATGAGGATCCCATCTGTGTCTGCAGCAGTCAGCCTGCAGTTGGTAGGAATATAAGAGTCAAATGGCAAATTCACTTTGCCTCTGGGTTTTCAGAGGACTAAATGTTATTTTCTGTGCCACTACCCTGCTTTCTGGGGCTGACATTCCTTTCCCCCGTGTCACCAGAGTTCCAGTGCCACCGTGCTGTCACTCCTGCCATATTGTTGTCTAGCTCTCCAAAGTCCCCTGCTTCAAAATCCCATTAAGTTCTGGCCTCCTCCACAGTACCCTTATGCTCCCAAATTACCGCTCATTCTTCCTCTTCCTATCTTTATCCAAATTCCATTTTCTTAGTGCTCTCTGTACAAAGTCTCAAATGTATATTCAGTTATTCCTAAACAGAACAACGAAGATAACCTTTACCTACAATTCTCGCTTTAGACTCCCAACTGCTGGCATTACAACGGTGAGTCACCATGCCTGATACCTACAATAATTCTTGATGTATTCGTATAGAAAAATGGATTTTTTTCTTCTTAACCTTCCATCATACTATGAGGTAGTGCCTTTTTACCTAATTGTTTGGATGATTGCTTTGCCTTGTTGCAAATGGTTTAGCCAGTCTAGACTTTAAGCTTCCAAGACATTGTTAGAGAAGCATGAAAACCAGAATTCCATTTAGCATGGAGATAGATGAGGAAAGAAAACACTGAACTGAAAGAAATTAGTTATGGTTCACAAGGTCACTGGGTTCATGAACTTAGTGATTCATTCACTAATCAAACATTTGCTATATCTTTAAATGTGCTAACTACTAGACTAAGGTTTAGGAAATTAAAAAGCAAAACATGAAAAAAATTAACCTTCAAAATCTATTATGTAAGTAGAGAGAAATTCTTGTTTTGATAAGATGAAGAGGCAGGATGATTTTAAAAACCTAGGTTTAGGAAACATATCAGTTGAATTTAACCACCACCTCTGCTATTTACAAGTTGTGTGAGCCACAGCAAGTTACCTTTTCCCACTGACATCCATTTTCCACAACTTAAGGATCCCCAAATAAATGTATACTCTGAAGACTGTTTATGGAAAATGCATATAAAGACTATCCTAGTACCAATGTGCCTTTCACAACAAGCCTGACATACCTGGAGGCTATTGCTATTTTCTATTATAATAATACAGATAAATTGAGGCCATGTTATGCAAACACAAAAAAAATCTTCAAAACTCAAAGTGGCTTAAGAGGTATGAGATCCAGTATGCTGACCACGCTCCACAGAGTGGACACAGACCCATGAGTAGATGGGCAGCTAAAACTGGATTTGGGGGTTTATTCACACAAATGGACAGACACCAAAAGTCAGGGAGAAGGAATGGATGTGAGCATGGGTCTTGGGATATTATAGGAATTAGAGGGTAAATGTGATCAAAATGCTTCAAAAGCATGAAATTCTCAAAGATTTAATAAAAATATTTTATTTTCTAAAATAGTGTTAAAGGATAAGAATAAATATGATGTAGTGATTATAGAACAAAGAGTGGAGGTTGCACAAAACATGCAGCATCTCATGAGAGTTTAGAAACTGCTAATGGGTCTGTGCTATAAAAGCACAGGACTAGGAAACTAACTGCTAAGACAGCAGACATAGAAGGTCGCAATACTACATGGCTGATGGCCTGGGATGGGCCTAAGCTTTACTTGCTATACAAAGTAATAACTAATAACTCTCTTTTTTGGTAGTTAGGAACAGGGTTTCTTTGTGTAACCGGCCTACCTGTCCTGGAACCAGCTCTTGTAGACCAGGCTGGCCTCACACTCACAGAGATCCGTCAGCCTCTGCCTCCCAAGTGCTGGGATTAAAGGTGTGCACCACCACCACCCAGTGCAATAACTCATTCTTAAGCATAGATGATAAACCATATGCTCTATTATTCATTGTGAGGTAGGTTTTATTATTCGTGCAATCAAACCAGAACTCACATAAACCCTTCTAATATCTATAATAGACTATAGATGTTATTCTGGATTTAGACTGCTCAGGAAACCAGGGTCGTATATATCTTCTGAATTTCCATCCAGGAAAGGCCACATTGGCAAAGCCTAGGTTTGCTTTCTATTCTTAATATAGAGCTTATCAGGGAAATGAATTTTGGTTGCAAAAGAGCATTCTGAAAACTCTTCCATATCTGAATAAACAGTTGTCTACCTCCACTCCAATGAAAAAGGGAAAACATAACCCTGCATTTGACCTTGTTGCTGCTGTTCCCCCAGAGCATGCTTGAAACATAACTAACCCCCCAGAAATGATTGAAAATGCTAATCCCTTTGTTATTAACACATACTATCACAAGATGCTGTGGCAGTGGCATATTTCATAAGGCTCTGCTATTCAATACTATGACAACTATTTAAATCCAAAAGACCAGAATACTGCTTCTGATTTTTTTCATACAAGATAAGTCATCTGTGATGTTTAGGAAATGGTGTGCTGAAGATTAAGGGTGGATTGTTCACAAGAAGTGAGTGAAAAGGAAAAGTCAAGGATGATTCTGAAGTTTGTGTCTTGAGTGAGTAGATTTTAATTTCATTAAATTAATTAGGGAACATAATCAGAGAAATTGCTTAAAGTGTTGGACAGGAGGTAATGAGTTCAGTAAATAATCGTTGATGTGAAGAGATGGATTAATGAATCTAACAATCAAATATAGCATCACTGGAATGAAAAGATGATGGAGAAGTTCATTTAAAATGGAGCCAGTTCAACCAATTATTCCAAAATTATCTAATAAATTTGAAGCCCAAATGGCTTGTCTATCTTCTGTTAGGTGGAGGATGAATAGAACAAAGATGAAATGCAGACATTCAGGTATATGTCATCCTAAAACTGTCTAAAACATGGCCATGATGCATATTTAAAACATGTACAATATTCTATTTCATACATTTATAATTGTGATTTTGGTCAATTAAAATTAAATCATTTTTGTTTGAATGAGTTACCTGATGCTTTGTTAGGAAAGTGCCCCTCCTGCTCCACCACCTTGGTCTTTGGAGCACATTTTTTCAAGGTTTGCTTCACTCTTTGCCTACTATGAGTGTCTTATCTAAAATGATTACAAATTATTTCCACCTTTAATTAGACTTTTACTATTTTCCCAAAGATAAATGGATCCCCAGTTTAGATGATATTTTGTAGTTTACTTTTAAAATACTGCTAAATTTTAATTTCCCCAGATATTGTTCCTCAGCCAATGATAACATTCTTGCTGACATCCTCATATCGCCTATTTCTATCCCAAAGGTGATGAGGAGATCTGACAGATAGAGACACATCAGCAGCCATGCCAACTGGCTGCCAGCTTGGACATATGTACAGAGCAGAGAGCATACCAAAGTTCCTTACGCAGAGAGCCAAGAGCCCACTGACATTCGCCAATGACTGAAGAACATGTCAATATCACTACAGCGTAGTCAAGTGTGGAGTGAGCCATGTTAAAGGTTCTGGAGAGGAGAAGATGACCACCTGGGTAGGACACCACTCTGCTATATATATGTGCCTCATTTGGCATCCACTTTGCATGTCTGCTGCTGGGTTTCCATCTGTCGACTCTCAACATAATGTCAGAAATAAAAACTGAAGACTCCATGGCTTCAGATGAATTTTTCTGCTGGCTGCCTGATGGCTGTCTGGGGACATAAAATTTAGAAAGAAATCCTTGCTGACTGGCCCTCTTACTGGTATGTACATTTTAATTTTAACTCTGAAGAATTTCTATTTCATTTAATCAATATATAAATGCAGGAAAAGTCTTGCAACTTTACAGGTACAAACATGGAAGGACACAGTCTGTCACTTACCAGAATTAAATTGCATATAAGTTTGTGCTAAATTTTGAATTTTCCTTTTTATCTAATATGCACCTAGAAAACACAGTACTAACGGAAATTCAACTTAACATAGTATACATTCAAGTATTACTGCACCACCATACCTAAATATTTCCAGGAGAGATAGAAATTGGTGTAACACTTAGAAATTGTTTTCAAACTGTATTTAAAGTTCCCCAAATTTATCCACATTATTATTTGACTCTTGCTTAATTGTTTCCATTCATAATCATTAAAAACTTAATTTTAAAACATCTATCGATAATCCTAGTTAATCTTTCCTCCTTTTGAGTCTTATAGTTTAAAATAATCATAGTAATCTCCTTTCTTAGGCATTCACAGATACTGTAAGTTGATTTCAGGACTACTCCACAGTTGTTTAAACACACCCCTTCTGGTTTAATGAAGAGGAATAAGTTCAAGAATAACATGAGAAAATCGAAAAGCCAAAGAATTTCTTTGACTGGCAGTATACAACCCCTACCCCCATGGTATCTTTTCTAGTTTTGTGGGAATTAACCTTTCCCATATAAATAAAAGTTCGTGGTCTGTCTTTAAAACTTGATTATAGGCTTGGAGACTAGATAATACTAAAAAGGTTTATTTATACAAGTAACTAATCTGCTCATTGTGTGTGTGTGTGCATATGTGTGTGCATGTGTGTGTGCCTGTGTGTGTATGTATGTGTGCCTGTGTGTGTGTGTGTGTGTGCACCCGTATCTGTGCGTGTGTGATTGCTAATGATGGAGCATATTTTGCTACTGAAAATATGCATTTTAAATACTATTATCAACCCCCTCCCCAGAAACAGCAGTGGCATATCCATGTATGATTATTTCTGTTTAAGTGTAGGTAAAACCTGTGACTGTCCTTAACTGATACATAATGGTATGTTATTAGCAGTCTTATCTTACATTATTAAATAATGTTGTCTTAGATGTTTTCCTGAACTAACAGCCATGTTGTACCCACATTAAGAAGCAGTACTAAAAAGAATAAGCATGCTATATTCTACAGATCCAGAGAGGCTAGGTAACAAGGAAGGCCCAAGGAGGGGACACATGGATCTCCTGGAAAGGGGAAAAGAAGAGATCTCATGGGTGAACTGAGGGAGGGTGAGGATGGGAACATGAGGGATCAGGTTGCAGGGTGGATAGAGCGGGACAATACTGAAAGGGGTGACTAGAAAAGGGAGAGGTGGGCACTTCAGGGTCAGGTAGAAACCTGATACAAGGGCCTTCCAGGAATCTACAAGGATAACCCCAGATAAGACTCCTAGCAATAGTGGATGCATAGCCTAAAATGGCCTTCTCCTGTAATCAGATTGGTGACTACCCCAGTTGTCATCAGAAAGCATTCATCCAGTAGGGATAGAAACAGATACAGAAACCCGCAGCCAAACATTAGGCTGAGTTCAGGGAATCCTGATGAAAAGAGGAAGGAAGGAACATAGGAGCCAGAAGGGTCAAGGATACCACAAGAAAACCTGACAGAAGCAACTAACCTGGGTTCATAGGAACTCACAGAATCTGACCCAACAACCAGGGATCCTACATGGGACCAACCTAGGCCCTCTACATAAATGTGACAGTTTTGTAGCTTGGTAGACTTATAGGACTCCTAACTATGTGAGCAGAAGTGGACTTTAATGCTTTGGGTGACTCTTGGGAATCTATTCCTCATACTGGATTGCCTTGCCCAGCCTTAATACAAGGGAAGGTGCTTAGTCTTACTGCAACTTGATATGCTACGCTATGTTGATATCCATGGGAGGACTGCCCCTTTTGGACAGAAACAGAAGAGTGAATGGGAGTGGGCAGACTAGAGGGGGTTTGGAGAGGAGGGAGGAGAAACTGGGGCCAGGATGTAAAAAATAATTTAAAAAAAAAAAAAAAGAAACAGTACTAAACACAAAGTTGAAAAATGACCCCAGTCAAATACGGTAAAAGGCAAAAGATTAGGAGGAAACCTCCATCATATAATTAGAAAGAAACAAATTTTGTCAGTGACCTGCTTTGAATGAGCTTTGAAGTTGATTTGTCCCCTAGTCAAGCCTTTGTTTTCAGTCTTCTGGGAACTGAGCAGAGTAACAGCTAACCTGTACCTGGCCGCTTAAGCTTCAGAACTGTGAAATAATAAATGGACACTACTTGAAGCTGTTAAATTGTGACATTTTATTTCACAGCAGTAGTCCCCTAGTTCAAGTTCATATTCAATTCCTCAGAATATGAATACTAATGAATAATATGGTATTGTGTTATTTTGCTAGAAAGCACCATGGACTGCTTGCTGTCTTAAAACACAGAATGTTATACTTCAGAGCTCTGAAGGCTGTGGCAAGGGGTGATTCCTTTTAAGAACTCCAAGAGAGACTCTCTTCCAGGCTTCTCACATAGGTTCTGTGATTTTCTGGCCATCGTGGTCATTCCTTTGTGTATGTGACGTATTGTTTCCATCTCTGCCTGCAGATTAACAGTGTTCATGTGTTTCAGTAATAAGTTAGGCATAATCTTCCAGTTAAATTATATTTTCATTAACAATGAGATTCGTGTCTATATTATGTTTCCTCATTTGATTTTCTATAAATTACAACCTTATAATATTATACACTAAATAAATGGTTTTTAATGAACATGGTTCCTTTCATTACTGCGATAGCTTAATCTGGAAATGTAGTCATTAAAAATCAGTTTGATTGAAGATCAGCATTGATATTACAATAAAGGTGACAAAACATACCATAGATTTAAATGCATGAATATTATATTTCCCAAGTATCATGTAACCTTCCTGTCCTTTGTGTTATGATTAATAAAACCATTATTTGAACATGCTTCATGACAATTTATGACTAGTAACAGTCTTACAAAAAGGAAAATCTATTGTAGGGCTCTTGGCTTACACTGTTCACTGACATTTAATACCACCCAATTTACATGTCTGGATTAAGTGGCCTGGAATTCTAGTATGTAAGAGAAAATGGAATGATGTAACCTACTGCAATCATATTGTGCCAATATTCAGGCAGGGCACAGAAGAAATACACAACAGATTTTGAAACCAATCAAATTAATCATAGCGTAAGCATAGAAAGAGAGAGAAAGATTGCTACTCATCAGGTCATGCTGTGATGATAAAAGAAACAGATCTGATCATTTGATTACTATGCTATGGATACAGAACTGTGGAAATGCTCCCAGAGAAACTAACCTCTAATAATACATGTGAGCATTCCTACAGCTTGGGAAAATGAATTGAATATCTCTTACAATTCACATTCTAGTTAATGATGAAAGTCCCAAACCCAGTCAAAAGCATTCTAATGTGAGATCTGGCAACATTTGATGATACACAGAAAACAATAAAAACAAAGGAGCTAGTCATGTGATCTTGGAAAATGGCACATTGTTGCAGTAACTCCTGAAGAATAAATAGAATAAATCAAAAACCTACAAAAAGCCACATTATGAATAGTATATAAATAGTGACATATTGATAGGCAATAAGGTAAAGAATCTTCTTAGGACATGGATGAATCTAAAATTTCACATCTAGCATTCCCCATGTGATTTGTGGCATGGTTGAGCCTTTTTTCTTCGGTTCTTTATTTATTGAATGAGATGTTAGCATCTGTTTCACATGACTTATCTGAAAATAAATATGCAAGTTGTTTATTGGAACACTTTTCATTTAGAAGGTATTAATTGTTCATTGAGTTTTCTATGCCCACACAATTGTCCTCACTATTAAAAATCTTCATTTTTATGAATACTGTTTTATAATGGATGTTGACTTATAAATGACAGAGACTCAAGTTTCAGATTATTTTCTCTTCGAAATATGTATTGTAAAATAAGGTACCTTTTAGGTAATATTGGTGCTTTACTAAGACTTAAATAATATCAAAAGTCTGAATATGGAGTACGGGTGCCAAATAGCATGAACCATGGAAAGTGTTAATAAGTAAAGTTGGTACAACAACTTTTAAAATAATTTTTGTGCCTTATATATGTACATCGGGCATATGTCTGTGCATCACATACATGTCTGGTGCCCACACAGGCCAGAAGAAGTGTTAGATCCCTTGGAATTAGATTTATAGACAGTAGTGAGCCACCGTATGGATGCTGGCAATTGAACTTGGGTCCCTAGAAAGAGCAATCAGTGTTCCTAATCACTGAGCCATCTCTCCAGTACCTGGTACCATAATTTTTGGGGTCACATCACATTTCCATAGTTCCAGTCATTAGAAAAACCATGTATTCATAGAAATATATTTTATAAACAGGATTTGAATGGTTTTGGTGAGGGCCAGCCATGATAATCTAAGTCTGGGCAGAAAGGAAGTTCTTTACTTCCTCCAACCTTTATCACCTGGGACTCTGGCCATGGATAAATTTAAATGGAACCTAGAGTCTCAATAGTTTACCCTGAGACAATGCCTGGCAGCCAAGATTACATGACCCCCACCCAAAAGCAGACCATTCAAAGGAAATTCCTGGCATTCCAAGCACCGTAAATAGAAACACGTGCCAGCACTTCACCAGGACACCCCTAGACAAATGTCAGCCAATCAGGGGTCCTGGACCTCAGAGACCCCTCACCCCCACCTTTACTACTATAAAAACCCAATTCTAATTGAGCTCGGGGCTCTCCGGATATTCCAATACATGGACTTGCTGAGAGATCGAGTTTGCAAACTTGATTAAAATAAAGGCTCTTTGCTTTTACATATGGGACTCGGTCTCCTTTGTTGGCTTTCGTGGGGACCCGCGGATTTGGGCGTAACAGTTTTAGTCCCCAATCTCTTTGAGCTATGATAAGCAAATCAAAGTGTTTGAAATATAGCCTATTATTTACAAAAATAACCCATTAAATTGAAAATGTGTGTGTGTGTGTGTATGTGTGTGTGTGTGTGTGTAGTTTTCTTTGTTTTGTTTTTTGTTATTGTTTTTTTCATTCTGGGTTTTTTTTTTCTACATGAAGGTTTAAACACATACTCCAGGTTGAATTTTATTTTCTTAAAATTAAAACTTTCTAATTTCTCTGCACCAATTTTGTCAATATATTTTACAACTTGCTTTGTTATTAAGATTACTGACTAGTCAATATGATGTTGCAATATTTAAATATTATTGACTTTTTCTACATTTTTTAAAAGTGAAAGTATAATCTAGGAAAGGTTTGCCCTGGGCTTACTGTACAATTGTTGTGTCTCTCACAGGCTTAAATCTTAGCTCATAAACAAAATCTTTTAGGAAAAATATGGTCTTTTCAAACTAAAGTCTATTTTAATCCTTATAGAAGAAGGTGTCATGACACCGTGTATACTCTGTAGCACGAATAATAAAAATCCAGAGACAGATATTGGGGTCCAACCTGAAGGCCAGAAAAGCAAAGCAGCCAGCCACTGGCTCTTATCTGTCTCAGTCCAAAATGGCTATCCTGCCTTCAGTAATTCTCAGAATAAGAGAGAGATTAGATGTGTCTCCTCCCGTTTTATATTCCTCTCTAGTTCTGGAATTAAAGCCTTTTGCAACTACTGCCTGGCTTCTAGGGTGAACTAGTCTTCCTACTGGGATTAAAGGTGTTTGTCACCACTGCCTGGTCTGGAAGCCTGGCCAGTGTGTCTGTTTTACTCTTTGATCTTCAGGCATTTTATTTATTAAAATGCAAATAAAATATCACTACATTAAAATAAATTAGATACAAGACTTCAGACACACCAAGATAGGATAGATATGGAATATTTTCTCTAAATTTGTAAAATGCAAATTAACTAGACATTTTTGATGTATTTAGTGCCTATGTATATTGTATATAATCATTGTACTTATTGCATACAGTTTTTCTTATATTAGTTACAGCTTTCTTTTATTTTGTACAAAAAGTAGAAGTACAGTTTTATTTCATTTGCATTTTAATAAATAAAGCTTGCCTGAAGAACAGAGAGTAAAACAGCCATACTAGTCAGCCATACAGACCAGGCAGTGGTGGCACACACCTTCAGTCCTAGTAGCCACACTAGTTCTCATAGAAGTCGAGTAGTAGTGGTGCACGCCTTTAACCACAACTCTAGAGAGGATTATCAAACGGAAGGAGACAGGTCTCAACTCAGTCTGTGTCATTCTGAGGATTCCTGGAGGCAGGGTAGCCATTTCGGTCTGAGGTAGAGGAAAGAGTCAGTGG
Organism: Ondatra zibethicus; assembly: GCA_004026605.1. NCBI lineage: Eukaryota > Metazoa > Chordata > Mammalia > Rodentia > Cricetidae > Ondatra > Ondatra zibethicus. The sequence continues at coordinate 25,631 of PVIU01014440.1, read as the reverse complement.
CTGGCTGCTTTGTTTTTATGGTCTTCGGGTTGGACCCCAATATCTCTTTCTGTGTTTTTGCTATTCTTACTACAATGCTCTGTGAAATGAAAGTCATTTTTTTTCATTAGTCACATGATTTTAATTCAACATCACTTTACAGTCTTCTTCCAAGGGCCAGTTGCTATGACTCTGTCCAGAGAATTTCTGACCATAGTAGATATAAATATGAGGGCATAGGTGTCCAGTTTTATTTCACCCTGTCCACCATTGTAAATTCTCTTTTCTCTGTGACTTAAAAAAACTGTATATATTTGCATTTATAAATATTTAAAATTATAAAAATATACATCATTTCATTTTTAATAAATTCCCTTTAAATACCTTCCAGTCTACTTCTTAATTTGAATCTTACTAATAATTGTCTTTCTATGTTATGCCTTTTTTCCCTAAATTTTGGTATTTATTTTCTATTATATGTCTGTGTAATTCATCATGTATATGTGACTGTCAAAATAATAGTCATTATGGTTGAGATTTTATTTCAAATATAAATATTATCTAAACAGTTACTTCAGAGAAATAAATTTGTATTTCAAATAGATGAATTTACATATCATAAGGTGATGTCATTCCAACTGTCATTTTTTTAGAAAGCTTACTCATGGCTATACTAAATACCTGTTGCAAGGTAAGATGTTTCTACTTCAAATATTTAATTTTTGTTACCTTTATGTATAGCTGTGTTAAATTATCACTTGAGTATACTGCAGCCAGCTGCAGTGAACACAAACAATATTATAACAATATATAAAAATGCTCAAAATTGCAAAAAAAATGAGGGATTGGCAATGAGGGAACAGTGAACATGAATAACTGAGCAAAAAAGCTAAAATACAAAGAATAATGGTCTTATCCTTCCTACTTTGTTACACAAAGCTGCACACTATACTGACTTAGATCTCCCTGTTATTTGCCATCAGAGCAGGGCTGGATTTGTCCGGCAACTTATGCACACTGTGATGCAATCACCTCTTATATTCTCAGAAACAATAGCCACAGAGTTCCCACATTGTGCTTTCTGTTGGTGATGAGCTGGTTTTGTTTGTATCCTGAAATGTGAAAAGTTCCATTTCTTCTAAGGATTTGTACCGAGAAAAGAAAGAAGCCATAAAGAGTTAAAAGCAAATATCAGGTTTACCTGCTCTTTCCTTTTGTTTTCTATACAAGGCTCTTGTGATGTAAGCCACACTATCCCTAAGCTCACTATAGCTCTGAACTCACAGTGATTCTCCTGCCTCACACATCCAGCAATATAACCAATTTTTGTTTGTTTGTTTAATCAAAAAGTGATTGATATATTTTCAACAGCTTTTTGAGTATGATTTAAATTCAGTCATTAACTCTCTGGTGTCACAAATGAACTTATCCACTGAATATAATCAACAATATGGTTATTTTTTCCAGGAATACTGGGGTGTTTCATTTTTTCAGTTTGAAAAATAAGAAACTTAAATTTTAAGAAAATTTGTTTTATAAAAAACAATAGCAGCGTGTCTATGAAAACCATAAGCATAAATACTCTATCTTAAATAACTTTTTAAAGAAGATAAACCTACTTAAGAAAAAAGGGCAAAGATTTCAGAAGCCCACCAGAATGCAATGTGTGACCTCCCCCTACTGGCTCACCAGAATAATAAAAATAAGAAGAAAAAAAAACTCTAGTAAGAAGTTTTAAAACTTCAAAATTAAACTGAAATCTTATTAATTTAGAGAATCTAGGAGGCATCTCTCTCCAAAGTTATAAGAAAATTGATCAATACCAGTGACATCAATGTATGCAGTGAATCCAGAGACCTATTAACACACAGAGTTAGATCTCATAGAGTACTAAGGTGCTAGACATACACACAACGAAATGTTCAAACCCCTTCCCCATTTTCTACTGATTCAATGTGGCTTTGATTTCACCGTGCCAGTGTTCTGCAGGCTTCCTTCACTAGCATATGGAACCATGCACCAGCTTCCAATTCCTTTCTCCTGTCTACTGTACGTTAGCCCTCATTTCTGAGCATGTAGGAAGAACCTCATGAGCAAGGGATTCATTGCTGCTGATCAACTAGTTGAGTACTGAATTATATATTTTAGGTCACCTAATTATTGTTGCATCTTATTAAAATTAAAAATAACTCAATCTGATGAACAAGAAATAATAGATGCATATTTCATATAACTTTGAATAAAATTTACATGTTAATCAACTAACTGCTAAATGCCAAGAAATAACTTTTCTGTTGCACCCTCTCCCTTTACTTTGAATATCAACTAAAGTTGACCCAAATTATAAACGTTTTACATGTATGAATCAGCAACTTTGAATGCGAGCTATTTTAGCCTAATTCTTCCAGAAATTTCTAGATGAGTTGATCCTTTCTTGAAAGGAAATTGTATCCATGTAATAAGTTAGTGAATATGTTTGATGACTGAATCAAATAGTCTAAATAGCAAGAAGTAAAATAGCTAAAAAATTATCAAGTCTGTATATTAACAGTAAAATAACCCAAGTACCTTTCATCATGTAACTTTTATTCTATTAAATGTATAAAATGAGCTAGTTAGCCATTTAATAACTGGCTTGTCCCTGTTTAAGAAGGAATTCTACAGCAAGCCAACTGTACAACAAAATTATACCTGATAAATGATGTTTCAGGAGAATTATGTTGAAGCAAACAAAGTATGATGGTACACAAATGTATTCCAACATATGAGATACTGAAGAAGAAAAATTGCTAGTTTGAGGCAAGTCTCAGGATAGCAAATCCAGAGACAGCATGGGGTACATAGCAAACTCTGTCCCATCTCTTGGAGTAAAAGACAGGAGGATGTTAAAACCAGTTTGAATTACACAGCATGCCACTAAGAGAAAAGGGAAGACATATATAAGTCACAGTGAAATAGTAGATCTTGGTACAGATAAATGTTCTTTTATTCATAAATAGGATATTTGCTAATGCTATCAGGTGAAACAAATCTGCAAACTGGGTCCTTATTAGTAATAACTGGCTTCTTAGGAGAAGAGAAGAAAGACTGTCAGAACACAGTTTGGGAATGAAGCTGTATGAGATTTCTGAGAGCTTGTGAGAAAACTCCAAGTAAATAAGACGAAAGTCTTGTAATGACTGTTCATCCATAACATGTGTTATTCTTGGAATGTGCTTGCATTCCCCTCCCAGGTGTAGCATATAGTGATGAGTTTACTTCCGCTATTGTTATTTTCCATACTGTGCCAGTATGGAAAAACAGGTTTTTGCTACACGCAGCTTGTCCTTGTGATTGTATACAGTTTGAACTCATGAGAACTTTACTACTCAAATGACCTTTCTTAACCCTCAGGGGATAAATTGTTTGATTCACTGACTATTACGTGAGACTTTAGTCTGCCTCGTTTTTTAAATTTTATTTAAAAACAAAACCAAAAAAACAGTCTTTTCTCATTTTCGATACTAATCCCAGTTCCCACTCCCTCTTCTCCTCCAGCTCCCTCCACTTCCCCTCCACCTCACCCACATCCACTCCTCAGAGAGGGTAAGGCTTATCATGGCGAGTCAACAAACTTTAGCACATCACTTTGAGGCAGGAACAAGGCCCTCCCCACTATATCTAGGTTGAGCAAGATAGCCCTCCCAAGAGAATAGGCTCTAAAAAGCCAGTTCAAGCAGTAGGGACAAATCCTGGTCACACTGCCAGTGACCACACAGACCACTCCAGTCATACAACTGTCACCCACATTCAGAGGGTCTAGTTTGATCCTATACTGGTTTCCCCCACTGTCACTCTGGAGTCAGTGAGCTCCCATTAGCTCAGGTAAGATGTTTCAGTGGTCTTGACCTCTTGGCTCATATTATCACTAGTTCCTCTCTTCAACTGGATTTTGGGAGCTCAACCAGAGCCTTTCTGTGGATATCTGCATCTGTTTCCATCAGTTGCTGGATGAAGGTTCTATAATTAGGGTAGTCATCAGTCTGACTACAGGGAAAGGCAAGTTCAAGCACACTCTCCACCATTGCTTAGGGTCTTAGCTGCGGCCATCCTTATGGATTCCTGAGAATTTCCCTAGTGCCAGGTTTCTTGCTAGCCCCATAATAGATCCCTCAATCAAGATATCTCTTTCCTTGTTCTCTCTCTCTCTGTCCTTTCCCCATCTCCACCATCCTGCTTCCGCCTGTTCTCCTCCACACACACACCCTTCTACCCTTCTCCTCCCTTTCCACTCTCCTTTCTCTCCCTACCCCAATGCTCCCAATTTTCTCAGACGATCTTGTCTATTTGCCCTTCCCAGGAGGATCCATGTATGTTTCTCTTAGGGTTCTCCTTGTTACCTAGCTTCTCTAGGGTTATGGACTGGTTATTCTTTGCTTTCATCTAATATCTACTTATGAGTGAGTACATACCATGTTTGTCTTTCTGAGTCTGGGTTACCACACTCAGGATGGTATTTTTCTAGTTCCATACATTCACATGCAAATTTCAAAATGTCATTGTGTTTTACCACTGAGTAGTACTCCATTGTGTAAATGTACCACATATTTTTCATCCTTCAATTGAGGGGTATAAGAATAGTCTGCCTCATTTTTAGGATCCAATCTTTCAGGTTCACACCACCAACTAGAGCAGTGAACAAGACAAAGGTCAGGAGAGCACAACAGGGGAAGGTGGAAACAGCCTGGTATGACTGATAAATGAACCTATCTAGAACTTCTGACAGCCACCAAGATATCAGAAAGGTTCTTCCACAGAGCCTACAGTAGGAACCCAAGCAATCAAAACTTTGTTTCCCTGTATAGCTTCAGGAATGTAATAAAATATATGTTTGATATTTTAGCCCTCCAATTTGTGGGATTTTGTTCTACTATGAGGAAATGAGTTATTTAACATAATATGCCACATAAATCTACAGGAGGCCAAGCACTAAGTAGGTCTTCAAACCTACACAAGTTATGAGTTTGACATTTTCTGTATGGACTCCTTACCTGGAGGCCAACATGTAAGTGAACCAAACAATGCAATTACTTAAAAGGGATTGTATAGAAGCATGATGGCAGAACATTTTTTGGATTTTGAGAAGGCAGAGCAGCATTCCAGAGAATTTGTTTGTCAGCTAAAATCCTTCAAAAAAGTTCATAGTTAACTGGTGTGAGAGGTCTTTCTGTCTATGTGTTGCTTTTATTGGTTAATGAATAAAGAAACTGGGTTGACCTATAGCAAGGTAGAACTAACTTAGTTAGGCAGGGAAAACTAAGCTGAATGCTGGGAGAAAGAAGGTGGAGTCAGAGAGAAGCTATGTAGCCCTGCTGGAGACAGACGCCAGTTGGAATCTTGCGGGTAAGCCACAGCCATGTGACAATACACAGATTACTAGAAATGGGTTAAATTAAGATGTAAGAGTTAGCCAATAAGAAGTTAGAGCTAACGGGCCAAGCAGTGATTTAATTAGTACAGTTTCTGTGTAGTTATTTCGATGCTAGGTAGCCAGAATGAACAAGCAGCCTCCTACAACAGTAAACTAAATAAAATGTAAAGATTGAGTAGGGATGGAGATAAGCCAAAGTAATGAGATCATGCTAAACTGAGGCAATGAGATGTTCAAGGATCACTAGCAAGAGGAGGGTATAGGAAGTATCAAGGTGTATGAAGAGATTATTTTTCATGACAAGTAAATAAGAATACAACTGGTCAATATGAAGGGTGTGTGTAGATTTAAAATGTAGACACATTTGAAACTGAAAATTATGTTTTATGTATGCTTTATCTGTAGACAAAAACCTGAACCTATACAAACCAATCAGAGAATAGTGGATATTTCTGGACACAGTAATGGCATCACCATAGAGAATGGCTTATAAAGAAACTTAAGAGCTTTGTCAGTTTTTATCTTGAATGTATCTGTTTTAAATAAAAAGTATTACATAAATTACATAAATCTTAATTAATTGATTAATTAAGAGATTTCTAGAACTCTAAATCCACTGGTTGACTGCAAAGATCATGTATGTTATTTTTAGCAAAACTCAGCTAAGTTGCCAGAAAAATCCAATTTATTTTATGTGATCTGAAATATTCAGACAGCCTCCCAATAACTAGATGTGATCTTGCTTCTAGAATACCCTAGAATGACATATTCATCAAGTAGCTGAGTTTCTTTATTTGGAGGGATTTTCTGAAAATTGGAATTCTAATTCCACAGTTACCTAATCTAATATTCTGCAACCACATTTTGGTTATTCCCAAAGTCTTTTCAAAAGTGCTTTTAAATTATTTTCACTTTCCGAAGGTCACAAACATTTGAGGAACTTGGTCTATATTATAAACATGTTCTAAAACAGACTTGTATAATCAGAAAAAAAATTAATTTCTTTTATGCTGTGGTGTAAAATTCAAGAAAACATCTGTATTCAGTATAGCTGATAAAGTAGATCAGATGAAAAACTGCATGAATGGCTGAGATTACAGTCATAAAGTATTCAAGATATAGTTGTTACTATGATAAGCTTTTTTTATTGATTAGTAAATAGTCTTACAAATCTCCAATTATGTGTTGAAAATTAAGGTTAGCCAGAATAAAGTTAAACTACAAAGCTCTTTTAAAAAACAAATTGAAAGGAAAAATTTAGTGGTCAGTGCTCTTCAGAAGACATGCTAGGTACTTAGAAAAAAAGGTTTATTTAATTGCTTCACTTAGAGGCCCAATTTAGAATTCATACTGAAATTTCACTGTAACCCAATGCTGACAATCACATAAATGCATAAATTGAGATTATTCTTCTTTGTATCATCCAAATACATAGTCTACCCATGTTATAGATGTTGTTCTTTGACAATTTCATATATCTGTATATAATGCATTTTTATTACTCCCACCTCCTTTTGTTTCTTCCATCCCAACCAGCATTTCCCCCTCTTTCCTTTCCCAGATTGAAGAATTTTAGTTTGGTTTTATGACCCATTTAGTTCAAGCAGAATTGACATGAACACTAGATTGGATGTAGCCATTGTATCCTGGTGGGGCTTTTACCTACCAGGATTTTGGGAAACCTCCCAGAATCACCATATAATACCTGGGATACTAATCCTTGTTTGCTTGGGTTCTTAGGCTTATTAATAAAGTAATTTTAGAACAAACTCAAATAGAAGATCAAGGACAAATGTTTTAGAACTTAAAAAGAAACATCCCAGGGCAGGTCAACTGTTGTGTTGCCAAAAAAAAAAAAAAAAAAAAAAAAAAAAAAAAAAAAAAAAACCAAAAAAAAAAAAAAAAAAAAAAAAAAAAAAAAAAAAAAAAAAAAAAAAAAAAAAAAAAAAAAAAAAAAAAAAGAAAAAGAAAAAAAGAAAAAAACCTCAAGACTGAAATCAATAAAATGGAAACAAAAGAAAACAATACAAAGAATCAATGAAACAAAGAGTTGATTCTTTGGAAAAAATCAACAAGATAAACAACCACTTATCCAAACTAACCAAAAGGCAGAGAAAGAATATTCAAATTAACAAAATCAGAAATTAAAAGCAGGACATAACAACAGACTCTGAGGAAATACAGAAAATCATTAGGTCATACTTCAAAAATCTACACTCCACAAAATTGGAAAAAGGACAATGGTAAAATAAATGGACAACTTTCTTGATAGGTACCACATACCAAAATTAAATCAAGATCATATGAACAATTTAAGTAGATCTATAACCACTAAGGAAATAGAAGCAGTCATCTGTAGGAGGAGGAGGCCACTTGTTCGTCCCTGCCACCCAGAACCAAAATAATCACACAGAAACTGTGTTAATTAAATCACTGTTTGGCCCATTAGCTCTTGCTTCTTATTGGCTAACTCTTATATTAATTTAACCCATTTATATTAATCTATATATTGCTATATGGCTGTGGCTTACCAGGTAAAATTCTCAGCGTCTGTCTCAAGCAGCTCCATGGCATCTCCCTCTCCACCTTCCTTCTCCCAGCATTCAGTCCAGTTTTCTCTGCCTACCTAAGTTCTGCCCTATCAACAGGCCAAGGCAATTAGTTACTTTAGTCATTAACCAATAAAAGGAACACATAGACAAAAGGACCTCCCATGCCAGTCATCAAAAGTATCCCAACCAAAAAAAGCTCAAGGTTAGATGGTCAGAATTTCAAAGAAGAGCTAATACCATTATGCCTCAAATTATTCTGCACAATGGAAACAGAAGGAATATTACCAAATTCTCTTAATGAGGCCACAGTTACCCTGATACCCAAAGAATACAGAGATGCAGTAAAGAAAGGGAACTATAGACCAATCTCCTTCATTAACATTGATGCAAAAAATATCCAAGCAAATAATGGCAAACAATATTCAAGAATACATCAAAAAAATCATCCACCATGATTAAGTAGGCTTCATCCCAGAGATGCAGGGTTCAACATATAAAAATATGTCAATATTATCCACCATATAAACAAACTGAAAGAATAAAACCACATGGTCATCTCATTAGATGCTGAAAAAGCATTTGACAAAATCCAGCACCCCTTCATGACATCAGGAGAAAATAGGAGTACAAGAAACATACCAAAACATAATCAAGGCAATGTATAGCAAGCCCGAAGCCAACATCAAATTAAAGGAGAGAAACTTAAAGTGATTCCACTAAAATCAATGACAAGATGAGGGTGTCTATTCTTTCTATCTGTTCAGTATAGTGCTTGAGGTTCTAGCTAGAGCAATAAGGCAAAAAAGGAGATCAAGAGGATACAAATTAGAAAGGAAAAAGTCAAGTTTTCACTATATGCGGATGATAAGATATTATACATAAATGACACAAAAAATTCTACAAGGGAACTCCTAGAGCTGACAAACATCTTCAGGAATGTAGCAGGATACAAGACTAACCCACCCACCCCCCAAAAATAGTAGCCCCATATATACAAGTGATAAATGGGTTGAGAAAGAAATCATAGAAATAAAATACTTTTCAATAACCACAAATAATATAAAGTATCTTGGGTAACTCTAACCAAACAAGTGAAAGATGTATATGGCAATAATTTTAAGTCTTTGATGAAAGAAATTGGGAAAGAGATCAGGAAATGGAAAGATCTCCCAGATTCTTGGATAGGTAGGATCAACATAATACAAATGACAGTCTTCCCAAAAGCAACCTACAGATTCAATGAAATCTCCATCAAAAACCCCCAACAAAATTCTTCACAGACTTTGAAGGAAAAATATTCAACTTCATATAGAAAAACAAAACCCCAGGATAGACAATACAATCCTGTACAATAAAGGAGCTTCTGGAGACATCACCATCCCTGATTCCAAACTCTACTGTAGAGCTATATTAATAAAAACAGTTTGGTATTGATACAAAAATAGGCATTTGGATTAATGGAATCAAACTGAAGATCCTTACATGAACCCACACACCTGTGAATACCTGATTTTTGATAAAGAGGCCAAAAATATACAATGGAAAAAAGAAAACAGCTTCAACAAATGGTGTGGCATAACTTAATGAGGACATGTATAAGAATGCAAATAGATGTATATCTACCACCCTACACAATACTCATGCATGTCCAAGTGGATCAAAGACCTCAACATAAATCCAGTTACGCTGAACCTGATAGAAGAGGAAGTGGGAAATAACTTTGAACACATTAGCACAAGAGATTCTTTCTGAATATAAAACCAGTATCACAGACACAATTAATAAATGGGACCTTCTGAAACTGAAAAGCTTCTGTAAGGCAAAGAACAGTGTCAATAAGACAAAACGGAAATATACAGAATGGAAAAAGATCTTCACCAATCCCACATCTGACAGAAGATTGATACTCAAAATATATAAAGAACTCAAGAACCTAGACATCAAAATAACAAATAATCCCATTAAAAATTGGGTAAAACTTTAAACAGAGAACTCTCAACAGAAGAATCTCAAATGGCTGAGATCCACTTAAAGAAGTGTTCAACAAGCTAGGCAGTGTGATGAATGCCTTTAATCCCAGCACTCAGGAGGCAGACCTCTGTTAAGTTTGAGGCCAGCCTGGTCTAGAAGAGCTAGTTCCAGAACAGGCTCCAAAGCTACAGAGCAACACTGTCTTGAAGAAAAAAAAAATCAGAACAACAAAAAAGGTGTTCAACATCCTTAACTATCAGGGACATGCAAATCAAAATGACTCTGAGATATCACCTTAAACCTGTCAGAATGGCCAAGATCAAAAATACTAATGACAGCCTATGTTGGAGAGGATGTGCTTTTGTGAGTGCAAACAATTCGGTATGGTAGTTTCTCAGAAATTGGAAATCAATCTACCTCAAGACCCAGTAATACCACTCTTGGGCATATATGCAAATGATGCTCAACCATACCCCAAGGACACTTACTCAACTCTGTTTATAACATCATTATTCATAATAGCCAGAACCTGGAAATAACCTAGATGTTCCTTAACTGAAGAATGGATAAAGAAAATGTGGTATATTTGCACAATGGAGTATTACTCAGCTGTACAAAAAACAATGACATTATGATATTTGCAGGCAGATGGATGGAACTAGAAAAAAATCATCCTGAGTTAGATAACCCAGACCCAGAAAGACGAACACAGGTATATGTTCACTGATAAGTGGATACTAGATGTAAAGCAAGGGATAACCAGGCTACAATCCTCAGCTCCAGAGAAGCTAGGTTACAAGGTGGACCCTAAGTGGGACACATGGATCTCCCTGGAAAAAGAAAGTAGATTAGTGGGGGTTGGGGAGTAGATGGGAGGAGATGAGGGATGGGAACATAATGGATCTGGATGGTCAAGTTGTTGCTGGGACAGAGTAGGAGAGTGATGGGGGAGATATCTTGACAGAGGGGGTCATTGTAGGGTCAGGAATAAACCTGGTGCCAGGGAGGCTCCTGATAACCCACAAGGATGACTCCAGCTAAGAATTCTAGCAAAAGTGGAGAGGGTGCCTGAACTGGCCTTCCCCTGTTATCAGACTGGTGACTGCCCTAGTTGTCATCGTAGAACCTTCATCCAATACCTGATGGAAGCAAATGTAGAGATCCACAGCCAAGCACTGGGCAAAGCTCTGGGAGTCCAGTTGAAGAGAGGGTGGAGGGATTGTATGAGCTAGGTGTAGTCAAGTTCATGATGGGGAAATCCACAGAGGGAGTTGATCTGAGTTAGCGGGAGCCAGACAAAAAGCTATGGAGCTGGAATGGAACCAACATAGGCCCTCAGCATCTAGGTGAGAGTTGTGTAGCTTAGTCTTTATGGGGCCTCTAGCAGTGGGAACAAGACCTGTTCCTGATGTATGAGCTGGCTCTTTGGAACCTAACCCCTCCCCTATAGTCTGATGCCTTGTTCAGCCTTGATGCAGTGGGGAGGAGCTTGGTCCTGCCCCAGCTTGATGTGCCATGATGTGCTAATTCCCATGGCTGGACTAATCCCATCTATGTAGAGACAGAGTAGTGGATGGGGGCGGTAAGGAAGGAGTGGGGAAAGGGAGCAGGAAAAGAGGAGGAAGGGGTAACTGCGGTTGGTATGCAAAATAAATTTTAAAAAGATAAAAAAATATTTCAATTAACTGATGCCAGAAACCCAAATAAAATTTTCCTGTATTACAGTATAACTTGCAATCTACTGAATGTTATTGTTTCATCATCAGAGACATGCTCACATTCTAGAGTGATAAAATTATGTATCTTGGATTATAGGATGTAACTTAGTGGGTAGAATACCTAGCTACTTTGAACAAAGCCTTGATTTTGAGCCATAACACCACAAAAGCTTGATGTGCTGGGACATCATAATGTGCAATTCCAACACTCTGAAGGTTGAGGCATGATGAAGAACAGAAGTTCAAGGTCATCTTCTGAAACACAGGGAATATGAATTCAACCTGAGCTACATGAGACTGTCTCAAAAAGAAAAAGAGTACATATCTCAGCCAAGTACTATTAAAGACTTATTAGGAAAATCGAGTAAAGAGCAAATTATTTCATCATAGGTGCATCATAAATATTGAAACAAAGACAATTTTGATGCCAACCTGTGCATTTTTATTGGCACAGTTTTTCTTGGATACTGCACAATATAATATGCACATATTTAAGCCTATTAAGTATTCCATGGATTCTAGTTAGAGTTTCCATTACTGTGGGGAGAGTTCATAACCTAAGCAGCTTGGGGAGGAAAGGGTTTATTGCCTACACTTTCCTATCACTATCCACCATCAAAGAAACTAAGGACAAGAAATCAAACAGGGCCACCACCCACAATGGACTGAGCCTTCCCCCATCAATCACTACTTAAGAAAAGCCCTACAGTCAAATTTTATGGAGCCATTTTCAATTGAGGTTTTCTCCTTTTATGACTCTAGTTTGTGTCAAGTTGACATAAAAATAGCAATCACGCCTGGAAAATGTTTCCAATCCAACATTCCATCTTACCTGACAGTTTCCCTAGCTACCTAAGTCCGTGCATGTGCACACATGAATGTGTATATGTGTGTGTCGATGTGTGTGTGTGTGTTGCATATTGCAAAAACTTTACATTACATATAATCTATGTGAACCAAGGAACTAGGTAAGCCTGTATTCAACTTCCTTCCACAGATATATGATAAATATGATATTTTTATGGTAAAGCATCATACATTACCTAGCATACATCCGAATCAAACAAAAAACCTTTACTGGCATACTATTGTGTTATTTATATAAAAATTATAAAATAAGTCTTTGTACTTTAAAGTAGATAATACTCTTCAGTAATGTTGTGAAGCTATAAGCAGGTAAAGAAGAATCATTTCATTCTCTGAACACACGCTGTTTTCTTCATGGCTGCATTCATTTGCTTTTAGACTGCATCTCTAAGGTACCAGAGGGGATAACATTTGACTAAAAAAGGAAACATAGTTAAACCCAAAGTTCCTATCTATTCCTTTTCTATCAGTAGTTTTTAGGACCAGTAACGTTGTTTAAACATTCAAAGATTAGTTAAATCAGTGAAGCCAAAAGCAAGCCAGCTTGTCTTCCTCTAATGAAGTTGAAACATAGGACATGTAAGTGTATGCTACATAACTCCTGAATATCCAGCAACAGATTGAATTATTTCCAATTATATTTCTGAAGGCAGTTTTTAAAATATTCAATAAATGTGACATGTTTCTTCTGTTCCAGTATGAGCTGCTGAGCCTCTCTGAGCATAATATGTTCAGACAATTCTGTTACCTTCTCCTCCTCCTATAATTATTGTATCCAGTTCTTTAAAGGTGGGCATGGGCTCAGTGATCTAGACAAATTTTCCTGCAATTTGTCGGGACAGTGATTAACATTCTGCTTTTCTTTTCAACTGGGGAAACCGGCTCGGAAATTTGACTCGTTTGGTTTAGGTGATGGGAGTGTCAAGAGAGCTAGTTAAAGCTTAGTTCTTTCTAAACCTAAAGCCAACACATCTAATGTTTATTCTAAGAATTCCCAAAGTCCAGCATGCAATGGATGTTTTGATAAAATGTAAAACATTGGCCCCTCCCAGAGATTATGATTTGTAATTTTTGTGTTTCTGACATATTTTCAGGTAACACAGATTCTATTGATTCTCAAATATATTTTTAAAACGTTACAATATTATGTTCCATTACCCACCCACAGTGTTGTGTGTCAGTGATTCTTGCCCAACTATTACTTGAATTACCAGGAAAGGATTTCTAAAATAAGAATATTGTCTATCCTGAGCCCCACACCAGACAAATTATATGAAATACCTCAAAAAGTTCCCAGGAAATTGGCCATTCCTTTGTGGTTTTTCTTTTCTTTTCTTTTTTATTGTTGTATGCTAATAGTACAAAAGGGTTTCATTATGACATTTATACAGATATATATGGACTCTATTACTCTGTTTTACCCCCTCACTCTTACAAATTTCACCTTCCATTGTTGTACTCCTTCTAGTTTACATTAGTTGAGCCTAGCTTCCAGATATAAGGGAAAACACATGACACATGTCTTTATTAGACTAACTTACTTCCCTTAAGATGCTGCTTATCAGTTGATCTATTATCCAGGAAATAGAATAATTTTGCAGGTTTGTTTTTATTTGGTTGGTATTTTATTGTTGAGTAAACCTCCACTGTGAGTATGTAACATATTTTCTTTCTCTGCTCTTTTTGACCTCTAGGCTGATTCCATAGTTTGGATGTGACTAGTTGTAGGAGGAAGCCACTTGTTTGTTCCAGCCACCCAGAACTGAAATAATCACACAGAAACTGTATTATTTAAATCACTACTTGGCCCATTAGCTCTATCTCTAGCTTCTTATTGGCTAACTCTTATATTAATTTAAGCCATTTCTATTAATCTGTATATCATGTGGCAGTAGCTTACCTGCAAAATTTTAGCATGTCTGACTCTGGCGGATCCATGGTGTCTCTCTGACTCCTCCTGGCTTCCTCCCAGTATTCTGTTTAGTTTTCCCTGTCTCGCTCTGTTCCCTACAACTTGGCCCAAAGCAGTTCCTTTATTAACCAATGAAAGCCACACATAGACAGGAGGACCTCCTACACCAACTAGTGTAGTAGTAAGCACAGGTGTGTAAGTGTCTCTGTGGTATTCTGGCTTGATTCCTGTAAGTAGGCTTCCAGGAATGAAATCGATGTATCATATAGTAGTTGTATGTTATTATGTGTTTTTGTTGTTGTTTTATTTTTTATTCTTTTTGAGGAAGTCTGCACCCATTTCCCTTGTGGTCATATTAGCATTTTCAGCAGCAGTATAGATGTGCATCATCCCCCTCCTTCTCTTTTCTTATTTCACCAGTATTTTTACTTATGTTCTTGATGATGGCAATTCTTATTGGGATAAGATTCGTCTGAATGTGGTTTTTATTCTAGTTCCTTGAAGACTGAGGACGTTGAATATTTCATCTACTTATCAGCATGACTACTTTATCATTTGCAAGTATACTTTAGGACTGAGGAGTTGACCTTGTGGGTAAGCCACTCTTGTGTAAGAATGAGGATCTGGTGTCAGCATCCATATAAAAAGATGGGTGTGCCTAAAGTCTCACAGCTGAACAGATGGATGGGGGAAGGGACAAGAGCATCACTCAGGTTTTCAGGCTTCCACATTGGAAAAAAAAAAGCGAGTTCCAGGATTAATGAAACTGCGATTTTAAGGGAATCAGGTGGGCAATGACAGAAGAGGTCACTTGATGTCCCCTTCTGACCCCATGCATTCACAGGCACCCTCGACCTACAACACACACACACACATATACCACATTGCAAACATAAACACTACACAGAGAGAGGGAGACACACACACAGAGAGAGAGAGAGAGAGAGAGAAAGAGAATGTATGTTTGTTTCTATTGCTCATTTGTTGTCTAGAATTCTGTACTTTTGTTGGTTTTTTTGGTTCCTTATATAATCAACATGGAAATCCTCTGTCAGATGAATATATGGTACAGATTTTACACTGTTTCACAGGTTAACTCTTCACTTTTAAAATTTCATCTTCTGAGCAGAAACTGTTGCTTATTTGTTTTGTTCTTCAAGACAGGGTGTCTCTATGTAGCCCTGGCCATCCTGGAACTCACTCATAAAACCGGCTGGACTCAAACTCAGATACCCACCTTGCTCTGCCTTCTTCAAGTGTGTTCCTTTGTCTATGCTTCCCTTTAATAATTTTTAAGTTTCAGGTTTAATGTTCATGAATTTTATCCATCTCTAGTTGGCTGCTTTACAATGTGCGAGATACGGAACTAGTTTCTTTATTCTATATGTGAACATCCAGTTTTCCCAATATCACTTATGAAACAGATAAATTCAAAAGATTCCCAGGCTTTCTAAAGTATAGCCATGTCTGAATACCAATTAGAAACAAAGAAAATACTCTTTCTGCCATTTCTCTGAGGAGATGCTCCCTCTCCTCCCTTCCCCAATAAACTTCTTCCTCACTCCCTCTCCTCCCTTCCCCAATAAACTTCCTTCCCATGTTAAAAAAAATAGTGAAAATAACAATAATTTTATAATTAGGCAGATTAAAACTGTTAGAGGAAAGCATACTTCAAGATACATGGAGAGATCATCTGTTGTCATGCAAGCCCGTAATTCCTACACTAAGCAAGTGTAACAAGAGGGTAATGAGTTCAAGTCCAGCTTGAACTACATGAGACCCTGTCTCAAAACAGCAAAATATAATAATTAATTGTAAGCTGAGACTTTCTGAGAAGAACCACAGTATCATAGAAAATAATCCTAAAAATGACATATGGAATTAAAAAGCTTATGTACACCAAAGGAAACAATTACCAGAGTTAGGAGGTTTCCACCAGAATTAGGAGAGTCTGTACATCTGATTAGGCATTAACATCCAGATGCTATAAAGAACATGCAAAGTAAAATCCCGAAAAGCAAAGCATCTGATTAATAATTAGGATAATAAATTTAAAAGAGTTCTAGAAGAAAGAAACGCAAATAACAAATAAATACTTAGGGGGGGAAAGGTTCAACATCCTTAGTCAATAGAAAACTACAAATAAAACTGCATTGAGTTGCCACCTCCCCCATTATCAAGGCCAGTTGGAAATCATATAAACACAAGTCACATCATGCAAACTGAATGGGTCATACTTTTTAAGAAAAGAGAGAAAGTGTGTGTGTGAGTGAGAGAGAGTGAGAGACTTAGAAAAAAACAGGCTTATGTTATCATAATTCCATGCAAAGGAAGCAAAAGAGCAGCTAATAGATAAAATATTGGCTATTATATCCCAGGAAAGTAATTGGCAAGCATGATTATAATTTTATCTGAAAGGAAGAGAAAAAACCCAAGAGGGATAGCTTTATGTATTTCAAGTACCATTAACAAATTACTCCCTAGTTTTCTTTTGATTCAACATTATTTCTAAGTATGGTAGGCATGGATAGACACTAATATTGCAAAGATAAACAGGATTCTTCAAGGATTTTATAATCTAAAGAAGAACATTCCTAAGGAGATAGCTTTCAATAGTCATTATAGATGAAAATCGAGAGACATGCAGTGTTTTGAGGGTGATGAAAAGGGAACAGCAGCTTTCTACTTTCTATTTTTGGTTCTCATATGCAGATTTTCTTAAGCATGTTGTTTCTGCAGGTGATGTAAGGACACACTAACTTATGAAGGAGAATCAGTCGGGGTGGCACATAGTATGTGACTTCCAGGAAGGCATTTGCTTCTAACACAAATAGCACACCCTCTGCTTAGCAGCAAATGAGGTTTCTGCAGCTTAGACAGTGTTTGTCTGCTACATCTCACCAGGCTGAGCTCAAAATAAAACAGTCTCCTCGGTTATATCCAGGGCCAAAACCATAAACCCCCTACAGAAAACTGCCTTGATGCTGTGTACTTCATTCAGCCAGCCCTCTTTTTTTGTCTTAGTTGTTTGTTTTTCTTTCTGCTAACAAAGCTTTCCCTTTTAGCCCTTAAGAGGTCCTAAACCTGAGTGGAATCAGTCACAGGGATTTTCTTGCCAGTGAGTATAGCCTTCAGCAAGGACACCCCTCCAAATGGATCTGCTCCTCTCTCCTCAGGGCTTTCTCACTCTCCTCCTCTCTGGCTGTCTTTCCTTACAGGAGGCCAGGGGAAGGTTAATTGGTAATTTCTCTTTGAATATAAAGCCTTCTTAACTATTTATTTGATTTTTTTGATGATATTTTTAGAAGGCTGGTTTACAGATTAGTTTTTTGCTTCCTCTTCTATTTTCAGATTTCTTCTATTATTTTCAATGTAAATGCAAATAAATTAAGTCCAGTTTGTTTCTAAATTATTTAATTAAGTAGATGAGCTCAGAGTATGTCAGTAAAATCTGGGGTGGTGGAATGAACATAAAAGGTGAACACAAAGATAAATTGTGTCTGTTTCACAGAAAGGAATGAGGTAAGTTTCATTCTAAGTTTTATGTGAAGTCTGAGACATGAGAAATAGGTTAAAAAGTATCAGATGTGAAAATTCAAACTTCGATTTAACTTATGTTCAAGCAAACTAAACTAACTGTCACTTTCTCAGAGTAACCTTTCCTGATCACACTCACTATATTAGATCAGCTCTGTAACAAGCTCTCTGATGCTTTCTTATACAACCCTTATTATAGCTCGAAGACTGGCTCATTAAACTTGTTAATTACGAGCCCCCACCACTAAAACAAACAAAACAAAGGTAGATTCCAAGAAATCGGGGGCTATATGCTTCTTATTTTTCTTGTAACTCAAGCACTTTCCCCAGTATTGAAGAATATTAAGAATTCAATAAATATTTGTTTATTTATTGATATGATAAATATTTGTTTATTTATTGATATGATAAATATTTGTTTATTTATTGATATGATAAATATGATAAGTAGGCATATTTCGGTTTAGAAATATGGAACTTCCTAAAACAGTAGCTGCTACATTTGTGAACCATCAATCACAGTAAGCAGTCCCAGATTAGTAGAATCTCTTTGTTTCAGCTAATTGGAAGTGTACGTAAATAGAGGGAGGAGAAGGTCGACTCTTCAGCATCCCTTTCAGGAAAAGAACTGGAAGTCACACCCGTAGTGATCCCTTTAACTAACAGACTGAGTGACTTCCCATTACCTTCTTTACAAACAGTCTAGAACTTTGGGTGCAAAACTGCAGTTGAAGTTCCCTTTGCAGATGTTTGGTCTGCCCTACTTTACTTTTCCTTAGTCTGTGCTTGTCTGATTCGTTGCTTCATGGTAAAGAGCCTCACTATGTTGCCTAGGCTGTACTTAGACTCAAAATCCTCTTGCCTCAGCCTCCTAAGTCCTGGGATTATAAAGGCATACCTACAATTCCTTTTAAGATTCCTGGTTGTCTAACTATTTCTTGTTGGCAGGTTACCTCACCCTCTCCAATTCTAGGTTCATCCAATTAAGTCGTGATGCAGTAATTATCCCCAAGCATTTTCTACCATTTTAGTCTATTTCAATTACTGTAAATACTGAATACTTGTATACCCTTCAAAATATTGCTCTTTTTTTGCTGTTTCAGCTGCTATAATAACTTACATCATTCCAGAGAGGAAAATGACTTCAACTTTTACACAGTTGCTTTCCATCACAAGTTTGGCGAAAAAGCAAGCAAGACAGAAAGAGAGAGAGAGAGAGAGAGAGAGAGACAGACAGACAGACAGACAGACAGACAGAGGAGGACAGGAGGGAGGGAGGGAGGAAGGGAAGGAGGGAAGGAGGGATAGACAGAAGAAAGGAATGGTGGGAGGAAAGGAAGGAAAAAGAGAAGGAAGGAAAACAGTAAGAAAAGAAGGAAGGAAGGGAGGGAGGGAGGGAGAAAGAGAGAGAGAGAGAGAGAAAGAAAAAGGGAAGAAACAAAAGCAAAACAAGGTATGATCAGCACCTCAGTTGTCCCGGGGTACTAAGAACATCTACAGAGAACATCATATCTCTTTTTTTGTAAAATTAAATTATTTTTCTTTTTTATTTAAATTTTTAAAATTTTACATGCTAGCCTGTTACCAACCTCCCCTTCTCCTGAGCCCCCCATTTTTCCCCCATCCCCACCCCAATCAACTCCTCAGAGGATTCTCCCGTTGGGAACCAACAATGTCTGGTATACCATGTTGAGGCATGATCTAGCCCCTCCCTGCTCTATCAAGGCTGAGCAAGATATCTCTCCATAGGGAATGGACTCCAAGAAACCAGTTCCTGTACCCAAGATGAGTCCTGATTCTACTACCAGGACCCACTCAACAGATCAAATCACATAGGTGTCACCCACATTCAGAGGACTTAGTTTGGTCCCATGAAGGATCCCCAGCTGTCAGTCCCAGAGCCCTTGAGCTCTCACTAGCTTGGGACAGCTGTCTCTGTGTGCTTTTCCCAAGGCTGAGTTTACCTTCCCTTGCTCATTTGATCCTTCTTCCCTCTCTTCAGTTAAGCCCCAGGAACTCAGCCCAGTGCTTGACTGTGGATCTCTTGTGTCTGCACCAGTTACTGGATGTAGCTTCTATGATGACAGTCAGGGTAGTCACTAATCTGATTACAGGGGAAGGTCAGTTCAGGTACCTTCTCCACTACTGCTAGGAATCTTAGGTAGGGTCAGCCCTGTGGATTCCTGGGAATTTCCTATAGCACTTGGTTTCCCTCTAACCCCATAATGGCTCCCTCTATCAAGATATCTCTTCCATTGCTCCCCCTCTCCATCCTCCACCAACTCAGCCATCTCAAGCCCTCATGTTCCCATCGCTCATCCCCTCCCTTCTACCTCCCTGCTCAGTTTACCCAAGAGATTTTAACCATTTCCCCTTCCTGGGACTGTCCATGTGAGTCCCTCTTAGGGTCCTCCTTTTTACCTAGCTTTTCTGAGGTTGTGGATTGTAACTTGATCATACATCTCTCAATACCATAATACGTAATACTGTAAGGCCAAATTTCTGTCATGGGTAAATAATTACATCGTCTTTTCCATGGACCTCAAATGATGGGGAACATCTTCCATTTGGACCTTAGACTCAGCCTCACATATCAGCTTTCTCAATCAACCTGCTCCATTCTAAAACCTACTTTGTAGCACAGACTTGCTCCCCTTCATAATCCTTGAAAATCTGTTGTTATAGACTTTGGAATAGTAAGGGTTGGTTTTTTGTTTTTGGTTTTGGCTTTTTTGTTTTGTTTTGTTTTGTTTTTGTTTTGTCTTTGGTCTTTTTTTAGATTTATTTATTTATTATGTATAGTGTTCTGCCTGTATGCATGCCTACCCGCCATAAGAGGGCACCAGACCTCATTATAGATTTTTGTGAGTCACCATGGGGATGCTGGGAATTGAATTCAGGACCTCGGGAAGAACAGCCAGTGATCTTAACCTCTGAGCCATCTCTCCAGGCAAATAAATAAATTGTAACAGGCAATATTTGAAGAAACTTTATTGGAAAAAAGCTAGCCATCTAGTTTGAAAAATATTGAAAAGGTAGTAAATTTGGATCCCTGAATGAACTTAATTTTTAAATTTTCTCCTTTTGATGAATAGGATGATATTGATAATATCCACATACATTTTAGGGATCATTTCTTATAAATGATTTTGAACAATGTAGACATAATTGTGAAATACTTTTTTCACAAAATTGTGTAGAAATTACCTTTGTTTTCATAAGTCCCCCCCCCCATATACACATAAATACTTGTGTTCTGACGCTGTTACATGACACTGCCATCAACAAAAGTCAGGCTTGATGGCCAAAGGTAGCAAAGTAGGTGGGAGGGGACTCAGAAAAGTAATTTCACAAGTTTATGCTTTGTTTGAGTGCTGCTTGGGTGCATTCATGACTAGCCTGGGGTACATGTGACCCAAAAATCACGGGCTGAACACTCTAGCAACTGTGATCTTTTTTCTAAATTCAGGTATCTATGTGAACATGTGTTCTTGTGCACATAGGTGCATGTGGGAGTCACAGGACAATTTGCAAGTGTTTGTTCTCTTCTTCCATCATGTGAGGCATGGATTTTTGCAAGTGTTTGTTCTCTTCTTCCATCATGTGAGTCATGGATTTTTGAACTTGGGTTTTCATGCTTAGCAGCACACATTTTTATTCACTAAGCCATCTTGCCTAGCTGAGGAGCTTTAGTTTATTATTATTATATCTTTATTTGTTCTTTGAGAATTTTATACATGTTACAGATTTTCTCAATTATATTCCCACACACCTCCAGTTCCTGTAATGACTCTACCCCATCCTTCCAACTTCATGCTCTCTCTCTCTATCTCTCTCTCTCTCTCTCTCTCTCTCTGTGTGTGTGTGTGTGTGTGTGTGCGTGTGTCTGTGTTTGTATCTGTATCTGTCTGTCTGTCTGTCTAGCTATCTGTCTCTCTCTCTATATATATAGCTCTCAACAATCGAGTCCAATTAGTGCTTCCCATAAATGCACAGTTGTACGGATATCCGCTGAAGCATAGTCAATCTGCCATGGATCACACTCCTAAAGGAAAATGACTCTCCTTCCTTAGTAGTCATCAACTATCAGTGCTACCTCTAATCCTTAAAGCATTTCATTTTTAGATATGAACCAGTTCCTGAAGACCATCTTCTCACCCCCACCTCTACCCCTGTCTCACACTATCTTATGTTATGCCTTCTCACAGTGCTCCCATAAATCAAGCATCCCAGCATTTAAAATACAAACAAACAAAAAGAAAGAAGGAAAGAAAGAAAGAAAGAAAGAAAGAAAGAAAGAAAGAAAGAAAGAAAGAAAAAGAAAAAAGTGTGTTTAGACTTTCAAAGGGTTAAATAAATTTTCCACAGTGGTTCATAAGGGCTCAGCATGGGTGGAGACCTGAAACCATGACTCTGTTCCAGAGTCAGCCCACAGTGCCACTCAGCCTCACATTCTCTTCCACTCTCCAGTTGTCCTCTTCTGCTTTCCTCGTTACTTTCTGTGCACACCTCAGATCTGCAACTATTCAAAAGGAGGATGCCCCGTGACCCCAGTAGGGGGAAAGCTTCGTTTAAGGAGGTGTTGACAAAGTAACAGAAAAAAGAATACCGAAAGTGCGCTGAGAAAAGACAGTGAACATAAGCTGGAAGACCTTGAGGTGTGAGAGTCTTCACAGCTTCTCCTGCCAAGTTCATTGCTCTGTTCAGTTCTGCCAAGCAGCGTTCAATTCTCTGCTCTTCCAGAGCCAAGCTACATATGTTGTGTTTTAAATGATTATCCCACAAAACAACAAAATGCCATGAAATCAGGGCTTTTTTTTTTGTGGCCGTTAACTCAGCACCTAATTGAGTCCCTTTTCATCATTTAAATGCTTTTACACAATGTTTGTCTGTTTAAAACATATTTTGTACTCTCTCAGACCAACTTGTCTTTGAAACAACAAATGCCATTTTGTTCCACTGAAGATTGCTTTGTGCCTGCGCATGATAAAGACAAGATCCAGAAATGAAGCAACTGGTTCTAAAACTTAATCGACCGTCACATGATATTATTGTCATGTGAAAGGAAAAGAAGAAAAGAAAATATTTAACATATAATAAACTCTGCAGGTTAATAACAAAGTCAACACACTACAGAAAAGAATACAATTTTCTGTTTTCCTTTTCCATTTTCAAAATGCAATGTTCTTCATTTCATTTTAAGTTTAATTACATGGAATAAAATTTACATTTTCCTTAAAGTTGTATTCATTTCATTGTCTTGAAAAGACGCTTCAATTCTAAAGTTGATCTGCAATTTCTGCAAAAGATATCCTTGCTTTCCAGTGTAAAAGTACAAGTAAAATTTTAAAACATTTTTAGCAATGAACATTGGATGACAAAATCACATTGCAGTTTTTAATTTAAATCATCAAACATAAGTAGAGAAAAATGTTAAGAAATGTAGTTTGAAACACAACCACTAATTACTACAAGATTGCTGAATGTTGTCAAAAATCTCCAGTATGGCAAAAAATTTCTCATAATAAAATTCAAGTAACTTTCTAGTTTTTCCTCAGAATATTTATTAATATGTCTCATATAAGAAAGGAGAGATGAATTCGCTACCATGTAGAGGAGTAGGGATAGAGAGTGAATACCATGCTGACACATAATAATCAACAGTTCAAACATCATTTCTTGCAGGAAAGAAGAGGTAAAAAGTTTAACAATTATTCTTTTGTGTGTCTTTAGTCAGAAAGCATGCAGTTTCTTTAAAGGGATATCCTTTGTTACTGACCATTGTGGTGAGCAATAAGTAAATCGCATAAGCTCCCACAGCAGCAGAATCTTGTGTTTTACAATGTAGAGAAAAAGCCAAAGTCAGTCATCACTTTATACACTAAGCTCATGAGTCAGAAATAAGGTTTTGTTTGTACAAAATTAGACTGTGAACTGAATTAGAAACAGTACAGTTCTTCTACCTACTACTTGGTCATTCGTATGTCAGACATAGGACGAGTGGAATTTAGGCACAGTTTACATTTTTCAGAGCAGAGCTAATTTGTCCAACATAGCCTCTAGAATAATTGATCCTTGCCTTAGCTATCTTAAATGATAAAACTGAAAATAGGATTTATATATAATGCTTAAATATTTGAACATAGGAAAGAAAATACACAATGATTGTTCCTCATCAATCTGAATTTACAGAGAGCAAAGAGTTAACAAACTAGATCGTAAAGCTGCACTTGAAGTGAAGTCTTTGGTATAACCCAAAGAGGATAACACTTAAATAACTGAATGCAAAGTATAACTTTCAAAAATAGTAAAAATAAAATGCAACTAATTACACTTTCAAAATAATGTCATGAACTTAAAAGTAATTAAATGTTGTGATTTGATTTTAGGGCAGAGAAATGGTAACTTCACATTTACTGTTATGATTCATTATGCTTGTCATTAGCAAAACATGCTAATAGGACAGAGATCACTCATTCAGATAAAAGCTAATTATTTTCGCCAATTAAAAAATATGAAAGTAGACAGTAGCTGTAATCTATTTTGAACCACTGTGATCAGAGTTTGTTAGCTTCTCATGAATGAAGAATCTTTCTTCCAACAATATTCTATCTAGAGTAGAGAACCTGGAGCCACACTGACTGGGCCAATGACCGGGACACTGCTTTCTGGATGTGTGACCTTCATCTAGGTTAGGGGCTTTTATGTGGCACAGATTCACTTATCCGGAAAGTAGGGATGGCTCCAGGACAGCAGGTTTTTCAAAAGGATAGTTCATTGGATTTATAGAAGTGTTCCGGACGCACAGGCTGACAAGAGCTCTCTGGTAGAGCGATTGTGTAGCATGGTGAAAATAGGGTCATGTCTTCATTTGCCTTTCATCCTTGTTATAAGCAACATGACCAAAAATAACCTGGGGAGGAAAGGGCTTAGTTGGCTTGTAATTCCTGTTACAGTCCATGATTGAGGAAGTCAGGGTAGGAATTCAAGAAAAGAACTAGAGGCAGAAGCTGAAGAAGAAAGTGTGGCAGAACTCTACTTTCTGGTTTACTTCTGCTGATTTACTCTGTTTACTTTCTTAAAACACCCAGAACCACACGCCCGAAGATATTCCCATCCCTAGTGGGATGACTCTTCTTCATCAATCAATAATCAAGAAAATTTCCCCACAAACTTGCCTTCAGGCAATCCGGTAGAGGTATTTTCTCAGTTGAGGTTCCCTTCACCAAATAACTATAGTTCGCCTCAAGTTTACAAACAAAACAACAACAAAAATAAAACAAAAACAAAAGAAAAGAACTAACCAGTAGTTCAATTCTTTGTGTTACAAAACAAAGTATTCCTGATATGCAAATGAGTTCAAAATTTATTTATATTACCTACAAGACTGCTCTCAATATTGTCACTACTTTGATTATTCTCACTAATATGATAAATCCATTAAACAAGTGTTTTTTTTTCTGGTTTGTTGTTTTTTTTTTATTTTTATTTTTTTTTCCATACATTGTTTTGTTTTATTTTTTCCATTCAAGAACATAATTAAAGATAAAAAAAATTTTTTTTCCTTTCTTCCCCTTCTCCCGGTCCCCTCCCACTACCCCCCACCCCTCCTTCCTCCCCCTTCTTCCTTGAAAGAGGGCATGGTGCCCTGCCCTGTTGGAAGTCCAAGGCCCACCCCCATCCCT
>PVIU01014439.1:0-52023 GCA_004026605.1 Ondatra zibethicus | reverse complement strand
ATAGAGACAGAGACCCACATTCACATCAGAGCAATGGACTGAGCTCCCAAGGTCCAGTCGAAGAGCAGAAGGTGGGAGAAGATGAGCAAGGAAGTTAGGACCGTGAGGGGCTGGTCCACCCACTGAGACAGTGTGCCTGATCTAATGGGAGCTCACCAAATCCAGCTGGACTGGGACTGAACGAGCATATGATCAAACCGGACTCTCTGAATGTGGCTACCAATGGGGGCAGACTGAGAAGCCATCAATAATGGCACTAGGACCTATCTCTTCTGCATGTATTATCTTTTTGGGAACCTAGTCTATTTGGATGCACACCTTTCTAGGCCAGGATGGAAGGGGGAGGGCCTTGGACTTCCCACAGGGCAGGGCACCATGCCCTCTCTTAAGGAAGCAGGGAGAGGGAGGAGGGGGAGGGGTGTGGAAGGGGACTGGGAGAAGGGGAGGAAGTGTAAATTTTTGAATGAAAAAAATAAAAGAATATGAAAAAAAACAATAGTTGACAGGATAAAGAAAGCACCTGCACCAGTCCATGGTGTCTGTACCAAATAAGCCAGATACAGACACACATGTGCACATGGACACCAGCATTTGTTCAACACAGAATCATCCTTACATAAGCATATACTTACATACATGTCTATAGACAGTCATGCACACATATATACATACATATGCATGCACATTTATGAATGTGTGTGTGCATGTGTATGTATAGGTGCATGATTGCTGGTCTACGCATACAGTTGATATAGCTGAATTGATGGAGCTTCAGATTCAGGGAGAGACCTTGTCTCAAAAATAAGGTGGAAGTGACTAAGGATAATGCGTCAATCTCTGGTATGCATGCACACATATGTGCACACACACATAATAAGAATAATAGGAAAGCTTCATGATATCTGTAAATGATTTGACCCAAATTCATGGGCAACAAGTGGAGAAGTTGAACTACATAAAACTAAAAGGATTCTAAACAGCCAAGGAAATAATCAACAGGGTGAAAAACCAACCTCCAGAATGGAAGAAATGGCCATAAACCATTGAGGAAGAGGCTAAAGTCCAAAATATATGAGAAACCCCTACAACTCAGTAGAGAATGAAATGAAATGAAGAAATGAGTCATTTAAAATTGGGCAAAGGTGTTGAACAGACATTTTTCCAAAGGCAGCAGATGTGTACATATACTTAAAGAGAAATACAAACCAAAACTACAGTGAGAGACCATTTTGCACCTATTAGGATGGCTTTTATTTTTTGTTTTGTTTTGTTTTGTTTTGCTTTTTTCCATATTCCTTTATTTTTTGCATTCAAAAAAAATTTTGCATTTCCTCCCCTTCTCCCAGTCCCCTCCCGCTCCCCCCACCCCTCCTCCCTTCCCCTGCTTCCTTAAAAGAGGGCATGGTGCCCTGCCCTGTGGGAAGTTCAAGGCCCTCCCCCCTCCATCCCGTCCTAGGAAGGTGTGCATCCAAATAGACTAGGTTCCCAGAAAGATAATACATGCAGAAGAGATAGGTCCTAGTGTCATTGTTGATGGCTTCTCAGTCTGCCCCCATTGGCAGCCACATTCAGAGATTCCAGTTTGATCATATGCTCATTCAGTCCCAGTCCAGCTGGATTTGGTGAGCTCCCATTAGATCAGGCACACTGTCTCAGTGGGTGGACCAGCCCCTCACGGTCCTAACTTCCTTGCTCATCTTCTCCCACCTTCTGCTCTTCGACTGGACCTTGGGAGCTCAGTCCATTGCTCTGATATGAATGTGAGTCTCTGTCTCTATCTCCATCCATCGGACGAAATTTCTGTGGTGGTGATCAAGATGTTCATCAATGTGACTCTGGGACAAGGCTAGTTCAGGCACCCTCTCCTCTGCTGCCCAAATACCTAGCTGGGGACATTCCCGTGGACACCTGGGATCCCCTCCAGAGCCAAGTATCTTGTCAGTCCTAAAATGACTCCCTTAATGTAGATATCTTATTCCCTTCTCCAATATCCACCTTTCCTCTCAGAGAAGCCGAATAGCAAGGTGAACCCAAAAAAAGCATATACAGATCCTCCTGGAATTGGAAGCAAACAAGATCACCAGGCAAAAGTTGGAAGCATGGGGGTGGGGATAGAGATGGGGGTAGGGGGGTGGGGAAAGGGGAGAGGGGGAAGGAGAAGGGAGAAGGGAAGGACTGGGGAGAGCTTGGGAGGGTGGGAAAGGTGGCTTTTATTTTTTGTAAGAATAACAGTGTTGGTGAGAATGGGATATTGGATTATTTGTGCATTGTCGGAGGGAGTATACAATGGGGTAGCCACTGTGGAAACATGAATACAGTATGGATGTTCTTTCAAACACACACACACATACACACACATACACACACACACACACACACACATTTGCCTTGGGGGGCAACATGGCAGGAATTGGTATGGGGAGAAGAAGGAGTGGAAATGATGTGAACATGGTACTAATGTGTAAAATATGTGTGTGTGTGTGTGTGTGTGTGTGTGTGTGTGTGTGTGACATAATACAAATCCCACTTTTGAGTATATTTAGCCCAAATTTTAAGTCAAGCTCTCAAGAAGATATCTGCACTCCCATATGTATTGTAGCACCATCACAATTTTAAGCAAATTTTATAGCTTATCCCAATGATTATACCTCTCAAATCAGTCTCTACTAGTGAGAATTTTGAAGCCAGGACACATTTGAAAACATATAGAAGCACTTTTTGTTAATGTAAACCATACACAAACTTATTTCAACAAACTGTTTTTATTAAGCAGTTGCTGTTTAACAAATGTTGCTGGAACAGAGACATACAATAGAATACCTGAACCTGAATCCAAACATACTTTAAAGACCTGAAAGCAATCACAAAACCAAACACTTGTAGAAGAAAGCTTAGAGAAATGCCTTATGACTCCACATTAGTGATTTCTTCTTGAGAGAGATTCAAGACGCCTGCTTCTTGGGGCTAAAGAGGTGGCTCTGTGGTTAGAGCACTTGCTGCTAATGGAGAGGATCTGGATTCAGTTCCAGCACTCACGTAGAGGCTAACAACTGTCATTAACTCCAATTCCATGGGCTCTTCTGATGTCTGTGAGCACCAGAATGCACACAGTACACATACATACATTCATACAGGCAAGACACTCATGCACATAAAAATAATTTAAAATATTTTTTCTTTAAAAAGACTCATATACCATAAAGAAAACAAACAGATTAGATTTAAATTTTAAATTCTCTGTTCACCAACTAAGAAAAAGAAAAGATAATTTATTGTATGGATATAGCTATTTATAGACTATATATGTAATAAAAAGTCTTTGTCCAGCATATGCAAATAACTTAAACAAATCATCAATAAAAAGATAAAAAAGACTTTAAAATGTACATAAAGCATGTAGACACTTCTAAATTGATACACCACAATGCCCAATGGGAACATTCAGCATCATTAAACATAAAGGAAATAAAAACTAAAACCACAACTAAATATTACTATATTCCCCCTAGGATAGTGAAAATTAAAATGACTAATACCATCAATGTTGGTAAAAATGTGCTTCACCACGGCTCAGACACTGCTGGCCAGTGTGTAAGTGGCACAGCTGTACTGGGTGATTGTGAGTTGACAGCTGTGCAGGTCAACATAAACTATACTTCAGTCACAAAGAATATTTTTTGCCAACAGTCTGTCAAGAAGTGTGCAGTCCCATGTCATCTCACCAACAAACACCTTACATTGGTTTTCCTTTGCTGGCCACTCCGTAAGAGAACAGCAGCTAGGAGTAAGCATAGTAAGCAGCTATGTATGTCTTACAGCTTTGTTTCCCATGACTACATCTTATGGGGCTGTGTAAAATCTCCTTGTTAGATCTGGAATAACCTAGGGCACCACTTACACTACCCATCCCCAATACTTTACAAATGAATGAAGACCAAAGAGAATGAGTGGTTCGCCCACAGTTTCTCATCTGGTTAAGACCAGAGTCCAGACCTCCAACTCTCAACCCAGGGTTTCTCCCTACCCTTCACCTCACAGCCTCTCCAGTCAGAATTGGAAGGAGAGATCCCCAGAGGAGCAAGAGAATGTGAACCCCCCTGACATTTGCATCTTACCCTTCATCTCTAAATGTGATTTTTTTTTTAGATCTCTATCATGGCAATTGCTTGATGTGTTTCAAAGGAGAGAAATTTTGAAAGCCGAAAAAGGAAATAAATGCCAGCTTCCTGCTGGCTCCCCTGAGAGACGCCTGATCCAGGAGGCAGGTGCTGAGGGGGCTCTCTAAGACAGTGCCAAGTTGTCCCAGGCAGAGATGCATGAGAAGGAAGCAGGCTTCCCTAGCTTCCTGATTAAGTCTAGCCAACCCCTAGCCATTGCTCCTGGTGTTACTCAGCCTCGGCCTGGAAGCTGGCATCTCAGAAGCTGATCTAGTTGCTGTGGAGTCCTGTGCTGTCCTCCACTCTGTCTCTACCTTCTTTCTGTTTTCTTACCTCTATGCAGCTGCCGCTGAGGCTGCTGGTGGGGAGAAGTTTAGATAAAGAGTCCTCTTCCTCATGAATTAGACATCAGTGCTGTCGGATGACGCATGAAAAGGGAGACCTGAAGATGTCAATCCTAGGACTCAGAAATGTGCCCCTCAAACTCAAGACAGAAGGCCAGAAGTAGTAGAAAAGTGGTTGAGGGTTGCTCATGTGCAGTAAGATGAGTGGGGAAACCCGAGCAAGCGCAGGTCCAGCCATGGATGGGGGAAATAGCAGGGTGTAACTAAGACCATCCAGCAGAAAGATGCCCTGGGTAGAACAGCAGCTCAGACCACAGAATCTCTGCCCCAGCTCTGTTGCTCTTTTCAGAGCACATGACAGTTGAGGATTTCAAATCCAATTCTTTGTTTGCTTATTTGTTATCCACTCCCAGCCTGAGCAAGTTTCCCAGGGCAGCACCTGAGAAAGGAAAGCTACCAGTGGAGACTGGTGAATGAACGGTGACTCCTATGAAACAGCCCCATTCCCAGAGAGGAGGAAAAAAAAAACCTTGTACCATACAAAGGACAGAGTACTGGAGATTCCTGAATTTCAGCCAGAGGTTTTCAGGCACATGGCTACACTTCAGAATACTCAACCTGCTGGACTCAACCACCTGTCCTAGTACACCAATTAAAGAGACTGGTAATGATTAAAGATAAAAGAGAAAGGTTTATTCAATGTGACCATACTGGAGAGAGGGACAGATAAAGGAGCCAAGTGAATCCAAACCCACCTTCAGTCCAGGTGCTGAAGCAAGCTTTAGGTCTATATGCAGACTTGAGGGTGGGTCCAAGAGGTACATGTAATTAAGCAATCCTAGTCAAAAGAGTTTGCTGGTCACTGTCCAACACTATAAGGTTGTCTGGGGAAATGCATGTTGTTTGAAGGGACAAGCTGGTTCCAGGGGATGACTACTTCTGTCCCAGAGTGCAGACCTCCCTTCTGGATCATTGTCCTCATCCAGAGTTGGTCTGACTGCAAGGTTTTGCTCTTCCTAGAATCCAAGGTGGCTATGGGTTTATGACAATGATTTTTATCTGCACCTGCAGTATTGAAGGGAGATGATCTAGGTTAGATGGGCAGTCCTTGAGCGATTAACATGGCAACCGAAATGAAGAGGATGGTGCAGGTGGAAGACAGAGATGCCGGGCTTTCATCCTTCACTTAGACAGCCTGTGGGTTCATGTAGGAAGTCAACACCTCTTAGAAAAGCCTAAGGGTCTGTCTGAGAGTCACCCCACTATGCCATTAGATGGTGACAACAGCCAACATCATCAAAAGCTCTACTCAAGCAGTTTCACACCCATTAGTTGAACCCCAAATACCATCCTCACCTTTTATTACCATTTACTTTTAAACATATATGCCATAGCTTCAGAAAAGAGAACTGGCCTGCCCTGAATCACTACATTAACTTAGCAGGAAACTGTACGAGGAGGTGACTTGTTCTTCCTGGCCACCTGGCTAGTTTAGACCCAAAATAATCACACAGAAACTGTATTAATTAAACCACCACTTGGCCCATTAGCGATGACTTCTTATTGGCTAACTCTTACATCTTAATTTAACCCATCTCCATTAATCTGGGCATCACCACGAGGTCGTGGCCTACCAGCAAAGTTTCAGCATGTCTCTCTTTGGCTGTGGATCCATGGTGTCTCTCCGACTCTGCCCTTCTTCCTCCCAGCATTCAGTCCAGCCTTCCCCACCTACCTAAGTTCTTCCCTATCAACAGGCCAAGGCAGTTTCTTTAAAAAGCAACACATAGACAGAAGGACCTCCCACACCAGGCAACAAACTAACTCCAAATCTACTGTTATCCCACTGCACCCACCATCATCCTAGCTGCGAATACACATCACAGATTAGCACTACTGCCCCATTTCTGCCAAAGCTAAATTGAGACTTCTGGAATTCTTCCTTTGCTAATGGCAACAAGGCCTGTTACAGTAAGGGGCCCAACTCCACATGACTACCACCCCTTGGATGAGAGGGTTTGAAATAAGAACAAAGAGGGTTGAAGGCAATCTCTCCCCTAGCAGACATGGAAGAGACAAGCCAATGAAGAAAGATTTAAATGATAAAGGGAGTGTCCCTAGCACATGACCAAACAATGACATCAGACGCAAGTCACAGCTTATCTCCCACACAGGTAAGGAAGGCACACCCCGCTTTTTGGGAAAGGGCAGCCAGCCACTGACCTGTGTCTGCTCCCACCATGCCACCTGCATCCATAGACCCCTGGGAAAGCAAAGCACCAGGCATCTGTTGAAACTCTCCTTGTTGGTAATAGAGCCAACCTTGTGCATTCGCACAGATGCCTCCCCTCCCAAGACTCTAAAGCCTACCATGCATTATATCTAGTGCCCTCTAGTAATGTGTAACAAAGCACTCCCAGGGTGCTGTGTAGTGATAGGAAATTGCTTTAAACTGTTTTAATGCATTTCAGCCTTATCTACATCATCCTCCCTCCATCCCATCTTAACAAATTTCCATTTTTATTATGTTTTGGAAACACTGACTTTTTAAAGTCAGAGGCTGAAAAAGCAGCTATAACCCTCTCCTCTAGTCAAACCCTTGCATCCTTTCTGAGTCCCTATTACAAAGTGTCGGCTTTTCTCCCCAGCTTTCAAAGATAGCACCGAACTCACTTCTCCTTCCCACACTCTCGTTGATGTTCTTTCTGATTTCCTTTGTTTGTCTCTTTCGTTCTCATTTGTAGACACATACATTGACTTGCCCTACACCCTACATCAAGTCTGCACTGAAACAGAAATGGGACATATTCAGTCTACCAGTTCCTAACTGCAACAGATTAGTGCTAGAGAGCCTAGGAAGATGGTCTTTTCAATTTATAGAGACTCAGATTATAGGATTCCGTGTATGAAAAGGAAATGGGGGTTTCCAGTCTTAAACAGTGGTCCCTCATACTAAAGACATAACCTGTGGAAGTTCAGAAAAACCCATGCATCTGAGAGAAGAGAACAATAGCCTGAGTCCTACCATTCTCTAGTTCAGGGGAAGACAGGAAAATAAATTCAACATTAAGTTCCAAGAATCATGTGGCCTTGAATAAGACCTTCTCTAGAGAGTGATTTCATCCTGGATTCACCGAATCCAGCTACCCACATACTCAGGGAATTCCAAATGTCACACAGAAGGACATTCTAGAAGACTGAGGAGAGAACAGGTGGTCTAGGTTATTTTATCACACTGAAACAAGATTTGTAGACTCTCTCTGCTTCATAAGGGGAAGTGTCTCCTGTCTCTGTGAGCATAGTTTCTTGTCACCTGCAGAAGATCCTAATTATCTGGTGAATGAAAAAGACAAAAGTAATGAGATGAGGATGAAGTTAAGAAGAAGTAGTCTCAACACCCTTAATAAGTATGATGACTCTGGACTCAACACTGACATTTCTGTCTACACCTTAGGAGGTTGAGATGATAATAGCAGATTTTTTTTTATTTAGTGTGGTTCCACCTATTGCATTTTAAGTGAAATGGTATGCATTATTGAATTTATTGCTATGCCCAATATAACCAACAGAGATCTCAAAGATTCTAATGGAACTCCAAAGGATCCAGTTCTCAGATCCCACATATTCTGACCCCAAAGATATGCTTATTCCAAAACTACACTCAATATTGCATACAAAACTCTGAACACTAACCACCCACAAAGAAAGAGACACAACAACACAGAGTTAAAGGGTTCGTAGCACACCATCAATTCCTATTGGCAAGTCGGGGGCTACAAGGCATGTAAACCTCATTCTTGGCTCCAACATGTCCAAACAGTGCAGCTGAAAAAAATAAGATGGGTAAATGTCCCTAAGAGATACCCTAGAACCTGAAGTCAGTAGCTCATGATAGTCCAAACTTGACAAGGGAGAGGGAAAAAACTAACATTCCCAAGTGCCGAACATGTACCCACCTCTCAACCGATGCTGTACACACATCATATCTCTGGCACCTACAACAATGGGCCTCCATCAGTAGAACTATGCTAACACAAAAGAAACTAGAGCAGAGACAGTCAAAAAAGGCATCAAAGCTACAGCTCAAACTCCAAACCACAAGACCCTCTGCCCCTTTCCTTTGCCGAATTGTAGAGATGCTAACAAAACTGGAGAAATATTACCAAAGTACCAGATGGCCCTGATGTTGCCATCTGTTCCAAGTCTCGAGAGAGACCATGAAATTGTCAGTACTGTTTGGATAAAAGACTCCAGCAACTGGCTACCCAGTATCCACTCTTTCCCTCCTCTTTACTTAAGAAATCCATTGCTGTTCGACGCTATTCTTTCCCCGTGTTTTCCTCCTTGATACAGAGAAGATTAGCACATGACTTACTCTGGGTGTAGATCCTGGTGAGTCAGAGAAGATTGGTGGATAGCATTTTCTTGATGACACTTACTAATCAACCAGTGTATGTGGGACCTAAAATAATCCAAACAACTTAAACTGAATCACTTCACAAGAATTACATGCTTGAGAAAGCCATCTCCCCCTCAGTCTCTCCATCTCTTCTCCATCTCACTTTCTTTCATTTCCCCTTCTGCTAAATTTCTTACATGAAACTGAGAGCCCATGTCTTCCCAATTCCTACTGGTGCCTATCTTGAAGCTTGGCTCTCAACACTGTAAAACGAAATGAAATTAGGAGGGAAAGACAGGAGGGAGAGAGGGAGAAATGGGGGTAGTTAAGAAACGTAAAACCATAGAGGCTAGGGAATTTTAACTTGGTTTTCAATTAAGGAGCTGAAAGTTGAGAGGAAACCTTTGGCAGGCTCATGGGCGTAAGACAGTAATTTGGCTAAGCAGCAAACATGCTTCTAAGTGAATGGATGAAAACAGTAGCTCTGTTTCCCCATAACTGTGTTAATGTATATGATATTCTTCATTCCCTGTTAATAGATACAGAGTTACCAAAAACAAGGTCAGGTGGGAGCCAAGGATGGTGGGTGAAGGGAGTCTTGCGGGAGAATTCCAGAGCTTAGGGTCCATGTGACCCTCTGGGAACTTCTGATAGACTGAAGTCTTTAGGATCTCCCAGAGAACAAAAGACTGTTACCACCAATCAGTCGGACTGTGGGATGGCAAGTGGACCAGCGTCTAACAGACACTGTTTATAGCAGTGGTACCATGGAGAAATTCCCTGGCACAATTAGTAGACTTTGAGCCACTTCCAGGACATTAAAGAGCAAGGAAAGGAAATGAAGGAATAAAAAGTGAAAGAAGCACCCTCGTTTCTGAGCCCAAATGAGGCATTCTGGGGGGAAAAAAACATGTAAAAATCTGATTTTCAAGGCTGGAGAGATGGCTTAAGTGGCTAAGTGAGCTTCCAACTCTTCCAGAAGACTCAATTTCATTTACCAGATATGGATCAGATGATTCACAATCACTTGAAACTCCAAGTCCAAGGACTTCAGTGCCCTCGTCTGGCATCTGAATGCACCTGTACACATGTGGCATCCATTCACACACACACACACACACACACACACACACACACACACACACACACAAAGTCTAAAAATTAAAAATAAAACCCTGAATTTCCTACAATCAATTTTTATAACTGTGAAGCTATATCTGAATTCATGTTTAATTTCATATTAGTTACTTTACTTTTGAAATGTAAGTCTCATACAGCAGGAAGATCCCAAGTCCTAGGTGAGCTAACTTATCTGGTTACTCTCAGAGCACCTGCTAGGGATGATTTTAATATCTCTTCCAAAACTCCCATTGAAACTTAATCCTCAATGCAACAAACTAGAATTGTGAACAAGGTCATGAGAGCAGAGCCTTGGTGAAGAGTATTAGGAGTGTATTAGTTATCACAAGTTTGGGCTCTTCTCTTTCTCTTGTGACCATGTGTCCCGCTGCCATCTGCCAAGAAATGATGCAAAAACTAGGTTGCTTCCAGATACTAAGCAGGTGCCAGTACCCAAGCTCTTGAACTTTCCAGCCTCCAGAACTGTGAATGAAACAAATGTGTCTTTATAAATTTTCCGTTATGTGAATATAAAATAGACTAGGAGACATCGCCCAGCTCTCAGACTAGGCGTGTCAATAACAAAATAGTTCAACAAGAACTAAGAGCATCAAAGATGAGGAATTTGCTAAGCTGAATGGGAGCCACTAATGTCATGTGATTAGCCTGTTTGGAGAGGAAGGTACCGCCAGAAAGGAAGAAACCCAGGCCTAGAGAATCAAAAAGGGCAGTGCATGCTATCAAGATGTAGGCAAGAGTAAGCAGTTCACTGAGTACTATACAGCAGATGTCAACCCTTGCTTACTTTGGGAAACTGCCAAGCACCTAATGAGCAAAAGTAAGGCTAGTTCAGAGGCCTCTTAAAAATAAATTAGTCAGAGAACAATTAAAGACCTTAAATGAACAATTAGCCCAACTGGCAAAGACTTATAAATCTTCCCTTGATCAAAACAGTTAGTTGAAATTATCTGCCTTCCGAGGCAAATTACTCCTTGTGAAATTGGTAGATGTGGGCATTAGGGTGATGAAGGGCTACAAGGAAAAAGGTCGATCCAGCACTTATTCAGAAAGAAGAGCTCTAAAATCTGTACTCAGAGCCCCAGTACTTAAATCAACAATGTAACTAACCAATACAGGTGTCCTTGGTCATTATTTGGATATAACAGGGTACTCTGCTCAATTATCTTGGAGCAGACAGGTTGTATACCAAGTCCAGCCAAGAAAAATAAAAACTAAGTCATCTGCTGTGGTCACCACAATCAGTCCTTGGATGGAGCATTAGGACAGAGGGGCCTGGTGCTGCAAAATCTGGTCTACTTACTTTTAATTCTTGTTACTTTTACCACATTGATATGTATTTACTGTACAGGGAATTGCATTACATAACACATTTTTATACAAGCATACAATGTACTTTGAGCATGTTTCACCCACCTCTCCTTTCTTGTCCGTGGTTCCTCCTTCAGTTCCTTTACTGCTATTATTTTAGAGGTTTTTTGTTCTGTGTACATGTATGTGTGCATGTGTGTATGCATGTGTGTATTCATTCATGCCTCTGTGTGTGTGTGTTGAAGATGTTACATTCATTTATGCTGTGGAATATTTGTTTAATGATGCAAAAGTGTGTTGCATTCTTATATGTTGCATTTGTTTAACTATGTGAAGCTGTATTACTCTGCCTGTCTACAACACCTGATTGGTCTAAAAAGGGGCAGAACAGCCAATACCTAGGCAGTAGAGAAAGAAAGCAGAGCTTCAAGGCAGAAAGAATAAATAGACACACCTTTAATCCCAGCACTAGGGAAGCAGAGGCAGGCGGATCTCTGTGAGTTCTAGGCCAGAGTGATCTACAGAGCAAATTCCATGATAGGCTCCAAATCTACACAGAGAAACCCTTTCTCAGAAAATTAAAAAAAAAAATACATAGAATAGAGAAAGATAAAGTTCCACAGACAAAGGTAGATGGTATAATTTAAATTAAGAAAAGCTTGCTAGAAATGAGAACAACTCTGAGATTCCATCTTACACCTGTAAGAATGGCCAAGGTCAAAAACACTAAAGACAACTTATGCTGGAGAGGCTGTGGAGTAAATGGAACACTCCTCCATTGCTGGTGGGAGTGCAAACTGGTACAGCACTTTGGAAATCAGGATGGCGATTTCTCAGAAAATTAGGAAACAACCTTCCTCAAGACCCAGCAATACCATTTTTGGTATATACCCAAAGGATGCTCAATCATACCACAAGGACATGTACTCAACTATGTTCATAGCAGCATCATTTCTCATAGCCTGAACCTGGAAACAATCTTAATGCTCCTCAACCGAAGAATGGATAAGGAAAATGTGGTACATTTACACAATGGAGTACTACACAGCAGAGAAAAATAATGGCATCTTGAAATTTGCGGGCAAATGATGGAGCTAGAAAACATTATTTTGAGTGAGGTAACCCAGACCCAGAAAGACAAGTATCATATGTACTCACTCATAAGCGGTTTTTAGACATAAAACAAAATAAAACCAGCCTACAAATCACAATCTCAGAGAACCTAGATAGCAATGAGAACCCTAAGAGAGAAATACATGGATCTAATCGACATGGGAAGTAGAAAACACAAGATCTCCTGAGCAGATTTGGAGCATGAGGACCATGGGAGAGGGTTGAAGGGGAGGGGAGAGGCAGGGAGGGGAGGAGAGAAAAATGTATAACTCAACAAGATCAATAAAAAACAAGAAAAAAGAAAAGCTTGCTAGAAAACAGGCCAAGCTAAGGCTGGGCATTCATAAATAAGAATAAATCTCTGTGTATTTATGCTGGATGACAGGCCCTGAAAAGCAGAGAGTAAAAAAAAAAAATGTGTGTGTGTCTGTGTCTGTGTCTGTGTGAACATGCATGAACTCATGTTCATTCCTTTGTAGGCAGGTGTATGAGCAAAAGCACATCAAAGGCCATGGTGAACCTCAGTATCAATCCTCAATCATCATATACCTTGCCTTCAGAAACAAGGTGTCTCATTGGTCAGTCTGGTGCTCACTAAGGAAGCAAAGTTAGCAGGACCAGTGAGACAACTCACCCAATCCCAACTTACCCCCATTAAAAGTACATGAATTCTTGGGATCAAATTTAAGTCCTCATGTTTCCAAGGCAAGCACTTTAGCAAGTGACTTGTTAGTTCCCTTTTCATTCCTAGACAGTGTCATATCTACTTTCATGTCAATCTGTAGTTATTGTTTTATATATATTTATATATACATATATGTATAGAATCTAGGCTCCATAAATGAGAAGAAAATGTAATATTTGCCTTTCTGAGTCTAACTTTATTTAACATATCTCCAGTTTCACCTATTTTCCTTCTAACAATATACCTTTGCTCTTTTTTGTAGATTAAAAAAAAATCCCAACATATAAAGGCAGACCTATCAGAATTACACCTGACTTCTCAATGGAAACAATGAAAGCCAGAAGCTCCTGGCCAAGCATTATGCAGACATTAAGAGACCACAGATGCCAGCCCAGACTACTATACCCAGCAAAACTTTCAATCACCATAGACTGACAAAATAAGATATTCCATGACAGAACCAGGTTTAACCAATACCTAGCCACAAACCCAGCCCCACACAAAGTACTACAAGGAAAATTCCAACCCAAGAAAGTTGGCTACATCCACACAAACACAGACAACAGATGATCTCTCAGCAACAAATCCCAAAATGGGGTGAAAACACACAATAACATCACCAACAACGAAAACTAAATTAACAGGAACTACCAATCACTGGTCATTAATATTCCTTAATATATATGGACTCAACTCACCTATAAAAAGGCACAGGCTAACAGATTGGATACAAAAACAGAATCCATCCTTCTGCTGCATACAAGAAACACACACAACCTCAAAGACAGACATCATCTCAGAGTAAAGGGATAGGAAAATTTTTCCAATCAAATGGACCAAAGAAACGAGCTGGTATAGCTATCCTAATACTTAAAAAATTAGGTTTCAAACTAAAATCAATCAAAAGAGACAAAGAAGAACATTTCACATTTGTCACAGGAAAAATTCATCAAGAGGAAAATCTCAATACTGAACATCTATACCCCAAATACAAGGGCACCCTCATATGTAAAAGAAACACTACAAAAGTTTAAATCGCACATTAAACCCAACAAACTAATAGTGGGAGATTTCAACATCCCGTTCTCATCAATTAACAGGTCTGTCAGACATAAAATTAACAGAGAGATATGGAAACAAACATATATTCTGACTTAAATGGATTTAACAAGCATCTATAGAACATTCCATGCAAATATAAAAGAATATACCTTCTTCTCAGCACCTCATAGAACCTTCTCAAAAATTGACCACATACTAGGTAACAATATTCCTGAGCTAATGTGGGATTTCTTCAGAATCAGGTGGACATTGTTCAAATTCCATGTGTATGTGGGCTTTCTGAAATCAGTATTGCTGTTGAATTCTAACTTTAAGCCATGGTGATTCAGTAAGATACATGGGGTTATTACAATTCTTTTTGTATCTACTGAGGTTTGCTTTGTTAAAAGCCACTGTTTAACCCACATTGGTTTCTCAGTTAACCATTTTAAAGGTAGGAACATTAGTGCCTCTGAAGGTTTGCTAGTTGCTTTGTGTTCTTGTACAGCCTGAATGGTTGTTAACCCTTGTGTATAGTACCTTATAATATCATTACCAGAAATATGAGTTTCTGGGACTTCAGGAATCTTAATCTGAGTATTCCATCGCTGCAGCAGGTCACAACCCCATAAATTCACTGCAATATTAGCCACATACTGCCTCAGCCCTCCTCTCTGTCCTTTCGGCCCTATGCATTCAACCCATCTTGTGCTTTGTTTCACTTGAGATATGGTTCCAGTTCCTAGTAATTGAACATCTGCCTCTTGAAGAGGCCAATTTGGATGCCAAGATTCTGAAGTAATGATATTCATGTCCACACCTGTGTCTACCAAACCCATAATTAGAATGTTATTTATACACACTCTTAGCTTTGGTCTTTGATTATTTATAGAGATATGCCATAATATACGTTTCCTATTTCCTATTGTCATTTCTGATTCATCCTCCATGCTTTTTACATCATCCAAAGCAATGTGATTGTTTACAGAAGGCTCAGGATTTTTTTGATTTTCCTGGCAAGACATGTTCTCCACAGTGACTGGGATTAACTGGATCACTTTTGACTTGGGGGCCTATGAGAGCCCCCCCCCACACCGTGCCTGATAGTTTGGCTATCAGGATAACTGTAGCCTCATAAAAAAAGAGTTTGGCAATGTTCCTTCTGTTTCTATTGTGTGGAACAATTTGAGGAGTATTGGTATTAGTTCTTCTTTGAAAATTTTGTAGAATTTTGTGCTGAAACCTTCTGACCCTGGACTTTTATTGGTTGGGATACTTTTGATGCCTGTTTCTATTCCCTTAGCAGTTATAGGTTTGTTTCATTTGCTTATCTGAACTTGATTTAATTTTGGCAAGTGATATTTATCCAGAACATTGCCCATTTCCTTTAAGTTTTCAAATTTTGTGGAGTACACGGTTTTGAAATATGACCTAAGGATCCTCTGGATTCCCTCCATGTCTGTTGTTAATGTCCCCCTTTTCATTTCTGATTTT
The DNA here is from genome assembly GCA_004026605.1 of Ondatra zibethicus. Lineage (NCBI taxonomy): Eukaryota > Metazoa > Chordata > Mammalia > Rodentia > Cricetidae > Ondatra > Ondatra zibethicus. The sequence continues at coordinate 36,342 of PVIU01014439.1, read as the reverse complement.
GTTAATTTGGATATTCTCTCTCTGCCTTCTTGTTTTGTTGATTTTCTCAAAGAACCAACTCTTTGTCTCATTGATTCTTTGTATTGTTTTCTTTGTTTCTATTTTGTTGATGTCAGCTCTCAGTTTGATTATTTTCTGCCTTCTAGTCTTCCTGGATGAGTTTGCTTCTTTTTGTTTTAAAGTTTTCAGGTGTTCTGTTAACTCACTACTAGTGTGGGATTTTTCCAGCTTCTTTATGTAGGCATTTAGTGCTAATGAACTCTCCTCTTAACACTGCTTTCATTGTGTCCCATAAATTTGGGTATGTTGTGTGGTCATTTTCATTGAATTTTAGGAAGTCTTTAATTTCTTCATTTTTTTTCCTTGACCCATTGATGACTCAGGTGAGCATTGTTTAATTTCCATGTGTTTGTGGGCTTTCTGAAATTATTGTTGCTGTTGAATTCTAATTTTAAGACATGGTGATCCAATAAGATACATGTGATTATTCCAATTTTTCTGTATCTGTTGAGGTTTTCCTTGTTACCTAGTATGTGATCAATTTTTGAGACGGGTCCATGAGGTGCTGAGAAGAAGGTATATTCTTTTCTGTTTGGATGGAATATTCTATAGATGTCTGCTAAGTCCATTTGAGTCAGAACATTTGTTAGTTCCCTTATTTCTCTCTTAATTTTTTTGTCTGACTGACCTGTCCATTGGTGAGAATGGAATGTTGAAGGCTCTCACTATTAGTGTGTTGGGTTTAATATGTGATTTAAGCTTTCATAGTGTTTCTTTTATATATCAGGCTGCCCTTGTATTTGGGGCATAGATGTTCCGTATTGAGATTTCCTCTTGATGGATTTTTCCTGTGACAAATATGAAATGTCCTTCTTTGTCTCTTTTGATTGATTTTAGTTTGAAGCCTATTTTGTTAGATATTATGATAGCTACACACCAGCTTCTTTCTTAGGTCCATTTGATTGGGAAATTTTTTCCTAACCATTTACTCTGAGGCAATGTCTGTCTTTGAGGTTTGGAGTGTGTTTCTTGTATGCAGCAGAAGGATGGATTCTCTTTTTGTATCCAATCTATTAGCCTGTGTCTTTTTATATTAAGGGATATTAATGACCAGTGATTGCTGTCCCCTGTTATTTTAGTTTTCATTGTTGGTGATGTTATTGTGTGTGTGTTTCCCTTTTATGGGATTTGCCGCTGTGAGATCATCTATTGTCTGTGTTTTTGTGAACGTAGCCAACTTCCTTGGGATGTAGTTTTCCTACTAGTACTTTATGTAGGGCTGGGTTTGTGGTATTGGTTAAATCTGGTTCTGTCATGGAATATCTTGTTTTGTCTTTCTATGGTGATTAACAGTTTTGCTGGGTATAGTAGTCTGGGCTGGCATCCATAGTCTCTTAATGTCTGCATAATACTTGACCAGGACCTTCTGGCTTTCATTGTTTCCACTGAAAAGACAGGTTTAATTCCAATATGTCTTCCTTTATATGTTACTTGGCCTTTTTCCTTTGTAGCTCTTAATATTCTTTCTTTATTCTGTGTGTTTAGTGTTTTGATTATTATGTGTTGAGGGGACTTTTTTTTTAACCCAGTCTATTTGGTGTTCTGTAAGCTTCTTGTATCTTCATAGGCATATCTTTCTTTAGGTTGGGAATGCTTTCTCCTATGATTTTGTTAACTATATTTTCTATGCTTTTGAGTTGGACTTCTTCTTCTTCTATACCTATTATTTTTAGGTTTGGTCTTTTTATGGTGTCCCATATTTCCTGGATATTTTGTGTTAAGTTTTTGTTAGATTTAATGCTTTCTTTGACTGATGAGTCTATTTCTGCTATTGTTTCTTCAGTGCTTGAGATTCTCTCGTCCATCTTTTGTATTCTGCTGTTCATGCTTGCATTTGTGGTTCCTGATTATTTTCTCATCATTTCTGTTTCTATAATTCCCTCAGCTTGTATTTTCTTTATTTTCTCTATTTTGGTGTTCTGGTTTTGAATCATTTCTTTCATCTGTTTGATTGTTTTTCTTGGATTTCTTTAAGGGATTTGTTAATTTCTTCTAATTTTTCGTTTGTCTTTTCCTCCATTTCTTTGAGGGAATTTTTCATTTCCTCTTTAAAGGCATCAAACATTATCCCAAAGCAATTTTTAGGTCATTTTCTTCTACTTCATCTATATTTGGGTGTTCAAGTCTTGCTGTTGGAGGGCCACTAGTCTTTGTTGGTGTCATATTGCTCTTTGTGATCTTGAGTGTGTTCTTACCTTATTTACTCATCTTTTCCTCTGATTACTGTAATTGGGGCTATGACTCTGATGATCAATCTTCCAAGTGCCAGTGGATCCAAGGCTCAGATGGTTGCTACTTGAGGTGCAGTCAGGGCCACGGTTCCAGTTACCCCAGAGGTCACTTGGTGTTCCTGGAGGTCACTCAGCATTTCTGGGGGTCTATCTGCAATCCTGGGGGTTGTTTGGGCCTGTTCCCACTGAGGTCACTGACTTGGGCCTGCTCCAGCAGTGGTCACTGGTTCAGGCCTGCTCCAGTGGAGGTCACTCACTGGCTTGGGCCTGCTCCAGCAGTGGTCACTGGCTCAGGCCTGTTCCAGTGGAGGTCACTGGTTTGGGCCTGCTCCAGCAGGTCACTGGCTCAGGCCTGCTCTCTTGGAGGTCCCTGATTCACACTCAGTCCCACAGAGGTCTCTGGCTTGGGCCTGCTCCCTCTCTGGTGTCTTTCTTGTATCCTAGGATGCATTTTCAACAACAGCCTCTCCTGACCTCTCTTTAGAGACTTCAATCCTGCCCCCAAAGTGCCAAGCCTCAGCTGCTCTCTGCAACCCCTTCATGCCTTCAAAACCAGTAGTATCTGGATGACTACCAATTTTACACTACCAAATTTAGCTTCCAGTAGGAGATACAAGCTTGGACACCTCTGGACTACAGCTTCAGTATGCTGACCCAAAGAAAACACTTCCCAGAAAACTTCACCTCAGTGATGCTGGTCTCTTCTTAATCACAGCTGATCCTGATTCTTCAGCCCCCAACTAAGCAGCATCCATGTGAAAGCAAAGCAAAGGTTTTACTTTAGTGGTTCTGGTCTCTTGTTAATCACAGCTCATTCTTCAGCTCCAGCTGACCAGACACCACTGAAGCAAGCTCTCTTGTTAGACTGTCTTTGGGCTGCAGTCCCAAATAATGACATGGAGACTTCTTATTAATTATAGAAGATTGGCCTTTAGCTTAAGTTTATCCCCAACTTTCTCTTAAAACTTAAATTAATGTGCTTCTATTAATTGGCATTATGCCACATGACTTTTTTTCCTCTTTTCCGTTTCTGTACATCCTACTGGTTCTGTTCAGCTCTTGGCATCTCTGCGTGCCTAGATTTTTTTTTCTCCTCTTCCTCTCTCCCTGAAAATCCTGCTTATCCTCTCCTGCCTAGCTATTGGCCATTCAGCTCTTTATTAAACCAATCAGAAGGCACCTTGTCAAAGACACATATTCACAGTGTACAAAAAGATTATCCCACAACATACCACAGATTCTTTACACAGAAGGCCTGGCAGAGTCTTCATTTCCCTCTGAAACGTCACAAGCCAGGCCTCCATAATCTGCATTTCTCTCGGTATTCTTATCTTCCAAGCTACTCCAGAACAGCTCATTAAGATATCAGCACTCAATAGTTTCTAGCCCAAAGTTTCAAAGTCCTTCCATAATCCTCCCCAAAACAACATGGTCAGTTCTGTCACAGGATACCCCCACTATCCTGGTACCAACTTGTCTTAGTCTGGGTTACTATTACTATGATAAAACACCATGACCAAAGCAAGTTGTGGAGAAACGGGTTTATTTGGCTTATACTTCCACATCACAGTTCATCATCAAAGGAAGTCAGGATAGGAACTCAAACAGGGCAGGAGCCTGGAGGCAGGAGTGGATGGAGAGATGATGGAGCTGATGAAGGCAGGAGCCATGGAGGAGTGCTACTTACTGGCTTGCTCTCCATAGCTTTCTCAGACTGTTTCCTTATAGAACCCAGGGCCACTAGCCCAGGAATAGCACTACCTACAATGGGCTCCTACACTGATCATTAACTAAGAAAATGCCTTATAGCCATTGTGTAAAGGCCTTTTCTCAATTGAGGGTCCCTCCTTTCAGATAACTCTAGTTTGTATCCAGTTGACATGACAACCATCATGACCTGTTATGCCATTCTAGAGACAAAACTCAGGTACTCATTCACGCTAAACAAGCACTCTACCAAGTGAGCTCTATCCCTAAAGCTATAAATGTTGTTTTAATTGAGTAATCAAATAACAGTTGCTGAGAAATGTCTTTGCATGTTAAACTTTAAAATGATAGTTTGGGGCCTGGAGGTTGCCCCACTGAAAAAATTTCCTGCTTTGCAAGCATGAGGACATGAGTTCAGATCCCCAGTACCTCAAAAAAGCTGGACAGGCAGCACATATCTGTAACCTCAGCCCTGGATCAGGGTAGGAAGGGATGGAGACAGCTGACTTCCCAGAGTCCATTAGCCAGCCAGGCTGGCCAAACTGGTGATCTCTGGCTTCAATAAGAAACCTTGTCTCAAAAAACATAGTAGAGAACAATGAGGAGATCAATAATACCAACCTCTGATATACACATGCACATACACACACACACACACACACACACACACACAGTATATGTACACAGACCACTCCCACAAAAAAAATTGAGAATTTTTGTCTTTTCCTTAAAGAAAACCTGTCAGAATTCTCTTTCTTCCTTCCTTCCTTTTAATAAGCAAAACAACCACTTTGTCTCTTTGCCCAAAGCTTCAGTAGCTGAGGTGGTAGGTGCATTTTTTTTTATTCCCAACCATTCAACATTTATTACCTGAGAGACTCCTTTGCCAACAAAGCACATATTAAACCAGTTACTAGAGACGTGGAGATTATATGTGTTAATTTGCACTGACAAACTCACCTCCCTAGTGCCCACAGAGACACTAGCTAACTACGAGGCCTCCCTTGCATTATGAAAATTCACGGAAACAGAAAAGCCAAATCCCTCCCACGGGTACATAAAAACATGAACTGCAAGATTCAGTGAGAGTTCTTAGGAGAAATGGCAGCTTCCAAGAGGGAAAAAATATTTTAAGGAAAGTCGTAACCTTTATATTTCCCCCTCTGGTTATCTTTCCCTAGAGGGTAAAGGATGTCCTTAGAAGCCTGCACTGGTGGAAGGTCAGCCTTCAGTGGATAATGCGCCTGATAGATCAGAAGCCTGCACTGTCCCTGTTGGGAATTTAATTAGAGTTTTTTGCACTGTTGTTTGTGCTATGAAATACCTTTCCCATTGCTTTAATGCTAGAAAATAACAAGACGACAAGTGTGTCATGTGGCAGAGCCTTGGGTTCATCATGCCACCAACTCTGTGACCTCAATGAGTCACCTAACATTCTTATTAAGGCTCTGTGAAGCACTGGGCCCAAGAGGGCAATTTGGACCAAATTAAATATCATACAACTGTTCTTATTTCTGCCTCTGCAATAGCTTTGTGTTTCTGAAAACTGAGCAAAAATAATATCCTTACATGCATCCTTTCCCTCTCCCCTCAGTTTCCACTAAACTGAGCACCTTGTATTGGTGTGGTACATTGGGAAGGATCCTATATTTGTCCAAGGTCATTTCACACCAAGATTCTCTTATTATCCCACTCGGTATTGTGTTCGGCTAAGTGCACATTGTCATATACCCATTATTACCGCAGTGCACCACCCCAAATCCTTCTCACCTTTCCATCTCTTCGTAGCACGTGTCACTGCCTTTGCCACTGCCCTTACAGCTTTACTTTTTGAAAATGGCTGTCACCAGAGTTGCATCCTGTATGGCCTTCTCAGACTGGCTATTTTCAGTTAGCAGCATGTACCAAGGTTCTTCTATACTTTTGTGTGGTGGTATAGCTCATTTTAATCTTCAAATAACATTCCATGGTATGAATGTGCCTCAATTTGTTTGATGATTCACCCACTGATGAACATGTGGGTTGCTTCCAAGCTTTGTGGTCCCTAATGACTAGGATACTGAGGGTGTTTTCAAGTACATGTTTGCCATCTGTATGTTTTCTATAGTGAAGTATCTGTTCAGCTATTTTTCTTTTTAAGGAATCTTTTTGCAGATTTTGTAAACTAGTCCTATTCCAAATACAGTGTTTACTCTCAGTCTGCAGAACTGCTTTTTTATTCTCTTGTACGAATTGAATTGTTTTTCAGAACATATGATCTTAGTATTAATGAAACTCAACTTAGTCATTTTTCTCCCATGCATCAATATTTAATCTATACACAATCAAGAATCACTGTCAAACTTGAAGTTAGCTGGATTTTCTACTCTGTCACTTCCTAAATGTTTTCTAGATCAAGGATAATCCATTTCAGTTAAGTTTGATGAAGGGTGTGATGATTTTTTGCATATAGATGTGCAGCCCTTTCAACACCATCTTTTGAGATCTCCATCTTCTATCAGATTGCCTTTGTTCCTTTGTCAAAGGCAAACTCACTATTTAAAGGTGTGGCTCTCTTTTCACCTACATCCCCTGTCTTCAGAATGAAAACTGAAGTATAGAATGTTAGTTTTCTGACCTTATCCCTCTTTTCAACATTATGTTGGATGTTCTGATCCTTTGGCTTCTGGTATGAATTTTAGAATCTGCTTGTTGACATCTATATGCAATTTGTAAGTACTTTTTTGAAGTTATCTGTAGCTATATAAATGTGGGATAAACTATCCTAGCAATGTTAAGTCTTCTTGTATGAAGACAAAGACTTTCTCTGTAGAAAACCATTCAGCATTCTTTTCAGAAACCACTTGAGCAAGAAGGGAGTGGTGTACAATACAAAAGGTAGGTAAGAAAGACACATCACCCAGGTGGTGGTGGCTCACGCCTTTAATCCCAGCACTTGGAAGACAGAGTAGGCAGATCTCTGAGTTTGAGGCCGGCCTGGTCTACAGAGTGAGTTCCAGGACAGCCAAGGCTATACAGAAAAAATCCTGTCTCGAAAAACCATAAAAAAGACTCTCATCAGCCTCAGGCCTCCACACGTGTATACCCACACACATGAGATTACACAGAGAGAGCCTGCATACACATACACATGCAAAAAAATGTTATTTTTTACTTAAAGTTTTTCAGAAGAAACTGCAAAAGCTGGACTTTGAAAGGCAGAAGAGTGACACTGAATCCCTATCCCATACCACACTCAAAAGTCAGCTAAAAATGGATCGAGTCTAGCTTCCTTGTTAGCCGAGACAAGTTCTCACTGTCAGTGGGAACCTGGGCCTTTAGTATACTGATAAGGAGTTGGGAGAAGGCAAAAGCATGCTGCTAGAAATAAAATGAGAATGGTCCCTGCTGAGCAAGGCTCACTCCTTATTGGCATTACCTTTTGCAGGCCTGTGAAGGACAAAGGTGGTAAAGATGATATTGGTCATTCAGTTGATATTTTCAAACAGAATGTGAAAAGTGGTCCCTCACACCTCACACTGCTTATAATAAAGTACAAGAAAAAGGCAAATTGAGGATAGGCTTTTAAACCAAAAGAGAAAAAACTTTTATCACCAGAAATTTCTCAGAATTTCCAGAAGACAAAAGACATTACAAATTAAGCGATTCAGTATCAAGGATCAGCAATAATAGGTCAGCGGGTAAAGGCACCTGCAACCGAGCCTAAGGTACTGAGTTCAATTCCCAGAACCCACATGACAAGAGAAAACCAGTTCCTGTAATTTGTCCTCTGACTTCCACATGCCTGCTATGGCATGCACACACACACTTACACACTCACACACATATGCCCACAAGTGCACACACATATGCACTCAAAATGCACATGTACACACAAACACTCATATGTCCACGCACTCATATACACATGCACTCACATATGCACACACACACACAGGCACACGAAGGGAGCTTTGGAGAACAGACCAAGAGTGTGAATATATACTATCTTTTGCTAAAAACTGACAAAGAGCAAAGATGTCATCATTAGTTCTGAGAAGGACCTGTCAAGAAATTAAAGGTGTGCTCCCAGATGTTCTCAGGCACCCAGGGGGCCTCCTAGAATCTCAGTGATCTCAACAGGAGACCAAAATACTGAAGGGTTTATTTCAAAAATACCTGTCACTACGGCTCATGTCTAGTGGAGCGAGCCTCTGGGAAATCTACCGGGGACTCTCAACGTTCTTGAGAAAATTGTTTCAGTAGAAATAAAGCCCAAGTTGGACAAAAATAGACAGAAAGGCTTTAAGATGAAAAGACTGTCGGGACCTCCAAAATTTGACTGTCAGTAAACCCACGGATAACGCTACACCACTGCACACATGTGCAAGCTGTCATGAAAAGAGAAGGATGCTCCAGAGGGCTAGACCAAGAGTTCAGAAGCCAGAGGCGAGGGCTACAAAGAGTCATTCAGTCTTCTGAAGGCTTGAATATTGCAAACTGAAATGTTGGAAAGAAGAATAAGTAGAGGTGGTCAGTATTCAAATGCAGTATATTTAAACGGTAGTTTGAAAAAATACTACAAAAAACACATTTATTGACAATCAGGAAGCATCAAATAAAAATAGTACTAGGCTCAGACCAAATTAAATATTAGGTATAATGAGCTAATTATATTAGTTACATATTAAAAAATACATATATGTATATGTGTGTTGAATGAATGTATAAATACATACAGAATGAGACTGAGAGAAAATTCAATAAAATCTTAATATTTTGTAGTTTTTTTAATTTTCATAATTGTAAATTTTTAATTTCATAATTTTTTATAATTATATCATTTGAGCCAAGGGAAATGTGAGTTCTCTGTGCTAGTTTAGTGGCTTTTCTATAATCTTAAGGGCAGGTTCTAAATAAAAAGTTGAAAAGAAGATGTACAGATTCTTATAAAGTCAGGCGCTATTTTGTCCTCAGAACACACACGTTTTTATTACTATTTGAGTTAGCACACAGAGTAGTAGGTTCCACTATGACATTTTCATACATGTGCATCATTGTATCTTGTTCTCATTCGTCCCTCTCTCCCAGTGCTCTTGCCACGCACCCCACCCCTCTCGTTGGTCCCCTCCTTCCTCCCAAATAGTCCTCCCTTCCGTTTCCATCCCACATGTAAAATACACATACACTCTATATCACGATGAAAGCTAAGTTTTAAATTACAGGCAAGTAAATACAATGCCTGCCTGGGGTATGTTGGTAGAAACTGGAACTACAACATCAAAATGTTGATCACCAATGTTCTGTTGTGGTGGCCAGCTCGGATTCTCCCTGCTGTTCTCTGCCTTTGTGTGATTAGAATTCCATGATGAAACAGTAAAAACAATTTTAAGTAAGTCGTAGCTCGAAAGGTAAGCAGTAGGACATAGTATGCGGGCCGCCTCGTGTCCAACAGCGGCATCTCCCGCAAACGTTCTCATTTACTAATGCTGTCATCCCATCTTAAAGTGAGCAGACTGGGAATTTAAGATCGCAAGCCCTTACAGAGATAGCCTGGGCCTTCGGTAACTCTTTAAGTTGCTCCCGGCTTGACGCATTGGCATGCTGAATTAGTCAACACCTTGGCTGTGTGAACAGTCTACATAATTTGTTCAGCTATGTGAGTGCCTGACAATCCAGAGAGGCCTGAGCCCTGTCAACCATGCTACAGTGTGCCCACACCTAAAGCATTATGTTGCATATGGCAAACACATACAGTTTTATTTGTCAACTTAAACAAATTTGAAAAATTAAGAATAAGAAATTTTTAAAAATCTTTCAGAATATGATGGGTTACTCTTAAAACTCATAATGACACAGTCTACTGCCCCTAACTACATATATAATAATATCCCCTTAACCCAGCCAGCTGCATTTCTTTTTCTGCCAAGAGTAGCTTGCCATGCACAACCACTTTACACATAAGGATGCCAACTCGCCCTGAGGAAAATGAAACAGAAAGAGGGGATGGCTGAGATTTTTATTTGTCTGGTTCCAAAACACTGAGCCAAAATTAAGTATGAACAGCATATCTAGCCCCAGTCCCTGAAATGTAAGAATCACCTGTGTCCTACAAGCACAAAGTCATAGCAGTAGAGTATGACCAACCAAAGTCTCCTAGAGTTTCAAAATGTATATGACCACATTGGATCTCCCCTTACCCCTGATAGGCACAGCCATGTCTCAAAAAGAACAGGACCAGACATGGGGTTGCTTTCTGTCATTTTTTGAAGACCCAAAAATAATTATAAAAGTCTCATGTATCAAAGTGATCTGAATTGTTTTCTTTTAAAGTTCAAATAACAAACATAGGGAAAACATGATTATAATCAAATCTACTTTTCCAGGTATACCTTTGAATTTGGGGGGGGACTCTTTTTATCATTAAAAAGAAGTCTTCCTGAGAATCCCTGAGTTTCTCAAAATACAAATAGTTCCATCCTGAGATTCTGAAATAGAAGATAAAGCCTAGAAAACTTGATTTTAACCAACTTCCTAGGGCTTGGGCATGACAGCTGCTGTTCAATATTAGATCATATGTTTGGCATGTGTGAGCGACTAGGTTCAATTCCCAGTCTAATGAAAAGGAAAGGGTCCAGAAAGAGAAAAAGGAAGGAGGAAGGGAGGAAAGCAATGAAGAAGGGATGGAAGGAGGAAGACAAGCTTGAGAACTAATAGTGTACTGGTGTAGGAGGCCCTTCTGTCTTTGTGTTGTTTTCATTGGTTAATAAAGAAACTGCTTTGGGCCTGTTGATAGGGCAGAACTTAGGTAGGCGGGGGTGAGGGGGGCGCTAAATGGCATGCTGGGAGAAAGGAGGCAGAGTGAGAGAGACACCATGGATCCGCCAGAGACAGACTTGGGAATTTTACCCGGTAGGCCACTGCCACATGGTGATACATAATTAATAGAAATGGTTGAATTAATATAAGAGTTAGCCAATGGGAAGCTAGAACTAATGGGCCAAGCAGTGCTTTAATTAATATAATTTCTGTGTGATTATTTCGGGACTAAGCTAGCCCTGCCGCCGGTACGAACAAGCAACCCCTTCTTCCAACAGTGTACTATACCTAAATGTTATTTTGAAGTCATAACCATTTATTCTGTTATATTCAGAGATTAAGCAATAAGTAAGACTCAGGGCCCACCCTTGGTGCTCACTGTTCACAGTGGTCCATGAAGCACTATCTCGTTACACAGTGACAAGTACTTTAACCACCTGTGCAAAGGACACTGAGAATACAGGAGATAAATTATTTAATTATACCCAATAAAGCAAGGACAGCTTCTCAGGAGATGTGACATTTGAGCTGAGACTTAAAAAGAAGTTAAGTGTTTAACAACTGAAGAGGAAAAGACCAGTTCCAGGTAGAGATCCAGAAACACAATAGTGCAGGGCATGTTGGGAAGAAGTAGAAAGCCCAACATGAACAAAGCAGAAGGAATGTGGAGCAAGAACGGCAATGGGCCAGTGATGGCAGACCCGAGAAGGAGAGAAGGAGGAAAGAACCTGTGTCCTTATCCTCTGGGAGGTCTCATGGTTTGGATATGACATGTCCCCACAAAGCCTCACATGTTAAAGGCTTGGTTCCCAACTAATATCACCATTGGGAGGTAATGGGACCAAGAGATCGCTGACCTGATCAATACATAAGTCCACAAATGGATTTATAGCCCAATAGCATCACTTGGAGGTGTGGAGACTTTTGGAGTTGGGGCTGGAGGGTGCAAGGCATTCATGGTCCCCTACCTGACTCTGCTTCCCATTCACCAAAAGATGAGCCCCTTTGCTACGGCAAATGACTCTGGCTGCTTCCTCACCTCCCACAGGCACAGAAACCTTGGAACCGAGAGACCATGAGCTGAAACCAGTGAACCCCTGAGCTGACACAAATCCCCCTCCTTTGCATTCTTACTGTTTAGTCACATCACTGAAAACTTTATTGATGTGGAAGTTGCCCTGTTTTGTGTTTGTTTGTTCATTTGTTCATTTGGTATTTTATCCGTATATCTTTACTTGCAAGTGTTCATTGCAAAGAGTCATTGATCTAGTTCGAGGCCTCTGGTTTCTGCTACACTATCCATGCTGGGCCCTCACTGGAACTCTTCTCCATTATCCTGTCATTGCCCTGTGTTGTGGCGATCCAGCAGCTTTGGGTCTGCAGGACTGGTCCCTTCCTGTGTCCCAGCAGATCACAGATGGGGTGTAAGCATGGAAGAGCTGTCCCCATTACTCATTTGTCATGTGGCAGTGTGGGCAGAGGAGAGATGCCCAACACCACCATCCCCCGCCACCCCACTTCACCCATCAACGCCTGAGGCAGGTAGGAGAGCTGGCCCTGAGCCCTTTGTTTTTAAGAATGGTGATGTGACCATAGCTACATCTTAGAAAGATAACTTTGGTATCTACATGGAGAAGAGAGAAATTTCCAGAAAGAAAATTAATTAGCATGATATGTGTTCTTTTTCAGAGAAACATGAAAACAACCATGGAAATAGGTTTGAGAGAGTCTATAGGTAAAATATATAGAAAAAGTGGATATCAATTTTTTTAAAAAAAAGATGATTATGGTGTCTTTTCCAGATCTTTCTATAATCTCAGTTTCATTCTAACCTAATATGGCCACCCTCCCAGGAGAAAGACCAGCTGAGAAAATCTCCATTCCCTTCTGTTCTTTTTCACATAATTAGAAAAGAAAATAGCCAGTGTCCATTCCCTTTAAAGGAGGTGACGATGAAAGCTATCATGGCTGTCCCCTGTAATGGCGGCGGGGGGCGGCTCCAAAGTGGTCCTTTTCAATCCTGCAATCTCTCATTTTACACAATGGTACACAAATGTTCCTTTAAAATGTATATTACATCTCTCAGAATTATCTGAGACCTTTAGCCAGTGTGACAGTCCCTCTGCATAGAGTCCTCTTCCCTGCGTATCTTCTTTAAAAAGGTTAAAGTTAGCTAAAAATCTTAAAGATGTGTCCATTTCTCTCACTCTAGAAAGGCGTCTGGGGGACATCTGGTGGATCATCTCCAGAATTACATCATTCTTTAATACAGCTTAATATAATTTATAATAAGCATTGTTAATAACAGTATTATTTTCAATTTTTTTAATATTGTTGTAAGTTTACCACATTGACTACTTGTGTTATTAGTGATCTTTACCAGCCCTTGGTTGTGTGATTGTTCCCAGGGAGGCCTAGAAATGGTGGTGCCCCCAGAAGTAGGACCTACTGTGGGAGGGCCTTATCTCACTGTGGATATACACTCAGTAAGGGCTGTGGTGCTCTCGTCTCTTCCTTTTTCTCTTTATTTCCTGTCTCATTAAGTTCCTTCATGTGTCCTTGCCATACATAATATGCTTCCCTCACCAGAGACGCACAGCAAACAGGAATCATGGACTAAAAGCTCCAGAATGGTGACCCTCCCTCCCAAATAAACCTTCTTTCTTTATGATTTAATCTCCACAAATACTTCATTACAGTATTAAGCATCTGACTAATCGTTCTGGTCCAAAACTTTCATGTTGTGACAACTAACTGAATCACCCACCTTTCTACAGGGAAATGATGCTCATTCAAAAAGCACATATAATTGCATAGTTTCAATATATGCACTCGGTATAACAAATGAATGCAAAGGAACTGATTTCTCAATAAATCATACTCATTTCATAAGTGGGTATTTGGGCATGAAATAATGACAAAGCTGTCAAATGCTTGCACGTCTAAGTGGAATGACTAAGTCTGCCATAGCAGTCAGTGCAGACAGGCGCAGGGTTGTGGAGCTGACCACTACAACGCAAGCATCAATGCGCTAGTGATGACATCTTCTAAAATGGAGACCACCTTTTGGTGAAGCTGAGAACAAAATACATATTGGAGCTGGGGAGATAGCTCTGTCATTGTTCCCCAGCACTTTTGCAATAGCCAAGCCTGGAATCCCAGAACTGGGAAGCAAAGACAGGGGGATCCCTGGGGTTCACTGGTCAGTCAGCCTGGTCAAACCAGTGAGCTCCAGCTTCAGCAGAGCTCAATAAATAATGAGGAGAACAATAGCGGAAGATACTTAATATCAACCTCTGACCTCCATGTGTACCTGTGTGTGCATGCACACACACACACACACACACACACACACACACATACACAAGCACACGCACAGTGATAAAGTATGGTCACCTCCTCCCTCACTTTACGTGGTGGTGGTGTTCCTAGAAAATCCCTTAAAGTAATTAGAGACACGTGTAGCTCAGCAAAGCTGAGATCCAGGTTCAGACCACTGCAAACCCCCTTTTCTCACTCCAAGAATGCCTGAAACATGCGATAGATAGGCTTTCTCTGCACGCCTCTGGCTGAGAGGAAGTAACCTGAACCTTATTTAGAAACAGAACTTGAGGAGACTCTAAAAGTTAGAAGAAACCATATTTGTTTATGCCCTGAGGATCCAAAGAATGACGTGATGGAAAGATATCTAAGTTTTACTTTTATTTTTACCTCTTACATGCCAGATTGGATGCTGAACAAGCCAGCAACATAAAAGTGCATACAAAAACAAAAACAAAAAAGCTTGTTTCCTATATGCAAAGGACCTAGGAAGAGGCTTTGTAGCAAACTAGAGAACTTTAAGAATATAACCACTTTGTTGTGGTCAAACATCACCAAAAATACTCCAGTCCATCCCAAATCCATACCAGCAAGGCCAAGTGGGAAGCATATACTTCCACTCTCGGCTGACGCTAATAAGGCTCTTCATCCCCCCTCTCCCACAGGAACAGAGCCAGAGAAGCCCACAGCAAAGCAGAGCTCAGTCAACCATCTAAAAATTATAATCAAGGGAGAATTTTGAAAGCAGCAAGGGACAGATGACACCTTCCCTACAGGGGAAAGATAATCAGGATCACAAGGGATCCCTCACCAGAAACCCCAGAGAGAAGAAGAATCTGTTTCCCCAGTGCTAACAGAAAAGAACTATCAACCCAGGATGCTGGATCCAGCAAAACATTAAAAATGTCCTTCAGAAATGAAGAAGAAATCAAGGCAAGCTCGGATGAAGGAAATTTATCAGCATCAGGCCTATTGTACAAGAATACTAAAGGAAAAAAGTTCCAAAGAAGTTCCTAAAAGTATCAAGAAAGAAGAAGGGGGACTAGAAAAAAATGGCTCAGTAGTAATTAAGTGCACTGATTGCTCTTCTAGAGGACCCTGGTTCAATCCCCAGTGCCTGCACAATGGCTACAACCATCTAAAACTGAGTTACGGAGAGATCTAAGTCCCCTTCTGGTCTCTTTAGGTACCAGGTACATGCCTGATGCACAGATACACATAAAATAAGATAACAATAAATAAAAGAAAGAATGAAGGTTAGAGAAGAGTAGCTCTCATCCCTCATCAAAAAAGCTTCTCCCTGCTGCAGACAGAGACCATCACAGAAAGCCACAACTACTCACGATACAGAACTGAAGGTGAGGTTCCTAGCTCCAGCTGATACATCTACAGTAAAATCCTACACCAAAAATTTAGGGAATGTTGCAGAAGCGGGAGGGTGTAAGAGCCAGAGGACCAAGATAGCAACTGGGAGATAGTGTCTTCTATGCACGACAGGGAAGCTGTACCCTGGAAATTTCAACAATATGGTTGCCTGAACAAAAATGAGACCACCAATTGGCATGCAAGTGTGTATGGGGGAAATCTCACAAGGCTTTACCCTTAGAAGAGCTATAGTCAACTGATGGTCACCAAGAGAGGGAGACTCAGTCTTGCCCAAAGATGAGCACCTAATGGGTTAGCCAATCCCAGGAGGTCAACTCTGAACACATATGAACAACACTAGGTGATCTCAGCAGTTTATATTTGTAGACTTATAAACATACATGCAATAATTATGGTTAAAGATTAAGAGGACACGAACTTGAGAAGGAGTGGGAGGGACACATGAGGAATTGGAAGGGGGTAAGGAGGAGAATATATAAATACAATCTTCACATATTAATTTCTCCAAAAAAAATAAAGAGAAAGAATAAGGAATGTTTGTCAAAAATAAGGCATTTACAGATGTCTTCACACCTTGAGTTTTCTGAGTCACGTTTTGAGGCTGAGTGAAAATTACACTTTGATGTGGACCTATGTAGAAGAAATATATGAAGACAATTTCATTAAAGATAGAGAAGAGAAAATGAGCACTGAGAGAAGTAAAGTGTCTACTTTATTCACACTCACAAAGTGGTGATACCAAAAGTGAGCAGGGTAAGGAGAGGCATAATATCTAAACAACCATGAGAAACACGCAGAGAGATATTCTTGAACACTGTGTGCCTAGGTTGAAATGAGCTCAAGATCCTGCCACCGCCCAGAACCCCAACACTTGTGTCTCATAAAATCAAGTTCCCTTTACCCAATCACTTCTTCCCGTCTTTGAATTCTCTCAGTCATTTCTCTAGAAGAGGACCTCATCCAGACAAATATAGGCACACTCGCAGCAGTCCCTTGAGTATAGTTATAGACAGTTGGCATTGTGATGTGAGCGTGTAAAGGTTTAAACATGTGTACAAATGAGGACAATGATGAAGCCTTTCTCCTAGGCCTTTCGGTGGATAAATGATTGCAGATAGGTGAGGGAGCTGAAGGGTGTCTCCTAATTCTATTGATCAAGAGTCCCAGTCACCCCAGACAAGATACATTCTAATGGTTAAGGGATGGGTGCTGGGACACATAGTCATCTTGATAGTCTCGGTACACTATTGATTCTTCTGCTCCTGACTCCATTGCACAAGATCCCTCCTCTATGCTGATGCCTTTGATTTAGACAGATGGTTAACATATTTTTATGGTGGGGAACATTTAATCAAAAGATGATTTACTTTCTAAAACTCTCAAATTACTCAGCTCATGGCTGCTGCTTTAAAGAATTAAGTTCTAACAAGGCATTGGATAAAGCAACTTGACAGAACTATGTCACTTCTGTCTCCTGTCTCTGGCTGCCAGATGACTGCTTGCTCTTGACCATCAACAGATAACTTGGATTGAGTTTGCATACTCTTAACACTGACTCCTGAAGGAAAGAGGAACCCTTTGTCAACCTGGAATTGATATACACAAGGCCAGTGGTTCTTGACCTTCCTAATGCTCTGACCCTCTAATAAAGTTTCCCATGTTGTGATGACCCCCAACCATAAAATTATTTCCATTGCTACTTCATAACTGCAATTTTACTACTGTTATGAATTGTAATGTAAATATCTGAAATGCAGGCTATCTGATATCTGACCCCCAAGGGGGTTGAGACCCACAGATTGAGAACCACTGCCATAGGCACATTAGCATACTGAACTCTTTTTGGGTGGTAGCATAGATCTGTAATTTCTGAGTCTCAAAAGAAAAGGGAAACACTTTGAATTTTCCCATTTTGCGAAAGGAAACTGTCAAGAGCCATGGAAGTATATAGCAGGTGACAGCTAGTCTTCAGATGTCAACCCACCAGAGGAATGATTCTCTGATGAGGAGACTCCCACCCAGGCATGGCCTGTGGAACCACCAACTTTGGAAACTGTTGCTCCTGTCTGTAGTATCACATGTGTAAAAGCAGCTATGGTTTCTCCCCAATACCTGTATTGAAGTGTGTAGTCTCATGTGATGGGTATGTGTAATCTCATTATCACATCTCAATCTTACAGACACAAATATTCGTGGATGGTCAGGAAGATGACTTCCCTTTAAGATGTATGATTTTGATATGTAGAAAATATACTAGGAAATGCTTCATAACTAGATCTATTGTCCCATAAGGACTATAAGGCACATAAAAGCCTGCTTTGTTCCTTTTACTCAGACTAATACCAGGAAACAACTTCTCCTCAATCTATGACAAACTACACATAATTAGATCATTTTTGCCTCAGAGCAAGTTAAAACTAGAAGGTTTTTGTATATGGATCTTAAGTTAAAACTTTACAGTTATACACAAGATCAGAGTTTCAGGTGTCTGACCAAGGTTATAAACACAAAGAAGCCTAAAAATCATGCCAATTCTTCACTTGCCAAGTCTAACTGATAAAAGAACTATGTCTCAGTGAGACAGTGAACTCCATAGGGGCAAGACTGAACCAGTGACCTAGGCCAGAACAGGTTTGAGACAGCAATTTCCCAAAGAGCAGGACTGAGCCAGAAACCTGGGCCAGAGCAGGCCTCAGACAGTGATTTTCATGAGAGCAGGAGCAGATCTAGACCAAGGTCATTTGCAGAAGCAAGACTGGGCCAGTGACCTAGGCCAGAGCAGGCCTGAGGCAGTGAGCTCCGTGAGAGAGAAATTGAACCAGCTACCTAGGCCAGAGTGGGCCTGAGAAAGCAAACTCCATGGGAGTGGGAGTGGATCCAGACCAGGGACACTTGTGGATGCAGGACTGAGCCAGCAAGCTGGACCAGAGCAGACCTGAGAGAGCTAACTCCACAGGAGCAAGTACAAGGGAGCAACCACTGAGTGAGTGGGCCAGAGACAGAGACCACTGTGGGTCCAGATGTGAATCTGGGACCTCCAAGGGAGTAGATCTAAGCCAGGACCCCTGTGGGTCTGGGTGTGAGTCTAGGACCTCCAAAGAACTAGGCCTAAGCCAGGACTTCTGTGAGTCTGGGCATAAATCTAGGACCTCCAAGGGAGTAGGCAGGAACAAGAGATCTCTGTGAGTTCAGACATGAGTCTAGGACCTCTGAGGAAGTAGGCCTGAGCCAGAACCTCTGTGGGTCTGGGCATCAGTCTGGGATGTCAAAGGGAATAAGCAGGAACCGGAAACCTCTGTGAGTCTGAGTGTGAGTCTAGGACCTCTGCAGGAGTAGGCCTGAGCCAGGCCATCTGTGGGTCTGGGCACACCCAAGCCAGGGACCTCTGCAGGAGGAGATCCAGACCAGGGACATCTACAAAAACAGGCCTGAGCCGACAACCTAGACTAGAGCAGGCCTGAGACAACAAACTACAAGGGAGGGGAGCAAAGCCCAGGAGCACTGGGTGACCTCCAAGAACACAGAGTGACCAATAGGATAACCAGAACCATGGCACTGACTGTACCATGAGTAACAACCATTTGAGACTTGGATTCCCTGGCACCTAGAAGATTAATCAACAGAATCTCAGACAGCCCCAACCACACCTATTAGAGGAAAAGATGAGTAGAAAAGGTAAGAACACACACAACATCACAAAGAGCAACACAACACCAGTAAAACCTAAAGACCCTATAACAGCAAGACTTGAACAACCAAATATAGATGAAGCAAAAGAAAATAACCTAAAAAATAACTTCAGGAGATGTTGCATGGAGGCGCTTGTTCTTCTCCACTGCCCAGAACCAAAATAATCACACAAGAACTGTATTAATTAAATTTCTGCTTGGACCATTAACTCTAACTTCTTATTAGCTAATTCTTACATATTAATTTAACCCATTTCTATTAGTCTGTGTATCACCACGAGGTCTTGGCCTACTAGCAAAGTTCTAGCATATCTGTCTCTGGTGGCAGCTCACTCATCCTACAAATTGGTGCCCACGTGGTCAACTAAATCCACTTAAAAACCTGAGAAAGCTTAATTCTAGATGGAAAAATATGGAGTATAACACAGCTTCCTGCTGTTTGCTGGTGGCTTGCTGCAGCTCCTTTAAGAGAGATTTTCCTGACTCAGCTGCAGTAGGAAAAAATGGTGGTTTTGAAATGCCAGCTTTCTGGGCTATGCTGCCAGTGCAATCTCTGGCTCTGGAAACAGAGAATTTGAATGGGGTTTGTGAGCAGTGTTACGGCTTACTTGGTGGCAAAGTGGACCAGCTGAGTGCCTGGAAGTGAGGCAGTGTGCACACAGCTCAGAGGCACAAGCGGCTCCACCGTACTGGACTGGGTACCGTATTTGACCTACTAATGTCGCATCTAAGATTCTTACGTGTTTAGCATTTTAAAAAGCACTTCTGGTCAAAAAATAATTACATATATTCAATAAAGACAAATCCAGATGAGTCATATTGTTGGATAAATGTACATAGGCTTTAAAGAGAGAAGAAAAACAGTATAGAGAGTCATAAAATAAAGTTAATGCTTTAAAAAAAAGGGTAAAGTCTTTAAAGAGACAGAGTACAGATAGTCATAGATTAAAAGGATTAAAAAAAACTAAGCCACATAAAAATGGAAAACTCACAGAGAGCCTGGATTATGTATATTATTGTGTTATCTTTGAGTTTTTTGACTGTGAAGGAGCTAAGTACAGAGAGACATTTCATTGTATGGGCTGCTAAGCTAAACCAGCATATACATTATAAAGGTATCATGACTTCCAAATTTGGCTCTAAGGGTATGTTGCTTTGGAAAAGAGGTTCTTTTGTTTTCACAGAAGATAAGAACCTGTGGATTACTTCCAGACCAATATGGTTTGATAGACCACGCCCCCTGAAAGGTTACCATGAACACCCTCAAAAAATTACTTCACCCAACTGCTGACTGATGAACCTAGCACACAGGATACACCATGAAAGACCTGATTAACAGTGCCCCCAAACAGCAGAAAACAGTATGGACAAAACTACGCCCATATTCCCAAATATTGTTTGTAAATGTCTCTTTACATTTAAACGGGGATGTGCTATAGAGATTTGCATTGGTACGGATCTTGGTTTATTGATACAAATTTAAGGTCAGTATTGTTCTATGTATATTTCTGTTCTTGATTAAGGTATTATGATTGTGTAGTTCATTTAAAAATGTAATGTATAATTAAGAAATATAGGTTGATAGATAATCATCTATAATATTCAAGCTTGTAGTCATGTTAGTTAGATTTTCTGGATGTATAGAGATATATTTCAGTTAGATAGTTATTCTTCAAATCTTTCAGAGACCTTCAGAATATAGCATTTAAAATGTTTTAATAACTTAGGACTATTCATGACAATGAGACACATCTGCTCTTGGCAGCACCTTCCTTCAAGAGGAAGATGGGCATTGAAGAGGCTCCTTATGGAGTTTGCTAGCCATTTGGGCAAGAAACTGATCTTGCCTGTACTGCTTAATTAGACATACAGGATCCCCAGAGAAATGACTGCTGAACTTGCCTAAAGGTGAGATGATCCTTCAGGGTTCCTGCTTCATGAAAGAGTCTTCAGGACATTCAGCAAGATACAGAAGAAAATGACTGGCAAACTGCCAATATAGGCAGACCTGTCTTTGAAATTTCCTACTTCGTGAAAAAGTCTTCTGGATACTATGGGCCTGTGGGCTGAAGATAGATGCCCAATGGTACAGAAGAACTTTGGGTAACTGTCTAGAAAGCGAGATGGCTCTGTCATTTCTAGAGTTTTGGAAGTTGCTTACAATGCACTTCCTGTTTACTTAGGTAATATTATATCCTTCTAGAGTCTTTGATGGAGTTGAAGAATAGATAGATAGTTATAGTTTCCTTAGTTATTATAAAAGATAAAGTAGATATAAATATTGTAACTGTAATTCTTTCTTGATACCTGTTTTGTTATATGTAATTTTACTATGTTAAAGTTAAAATCTTCTTTTTTATTTAAACAGAAAAGGGGAGGTCCACTTATATTAAGAAATATTAATGACCAGTGATTGCTATCTCCTGTTAATTTAGTTTTTGTTGTTGGTGATGTTAATTTGTGTATTTTTTTCTTTCTTTGGGATTTGCTGCTGTGAGATCATCAATTGTCTGTGTTTTTGTTGATGTAGTCAACTTCCTTGGGTTGGAGTTTTCCTTCTAGTACTTTGTGTAGGGCTGGGTTTGTGGCTAGGTATTGGTTAAATCTGGTTTTGTCATGGAATATCTTGTTTTGCCCTTCTATGGTGATTGAAAGTTTTGCTGGGTATAATAGTCTGGGCTGGCATCCATAGTCTCTTAATGTTTGCACAACACTTGACCAAGACCTTCTGGCTTTCACTGTCTCCATTGAGAAATCAGGTGTAATTCTGATAGATCTGCCTTTATATGTTACTTGGCCTTTTTCCTTTGCAGCTCTTAATATTCTTTCTTTATTCTGTATGTTTAGTGTTTTGATTATTATGTGTCATCGGGGCTTTTTTTTTTAACCCAGTCTATTTGGTGTTCTGTAAGCTTCTTGTATCTTCATAGGCATATCTTTCTTTAGGTTGGGAAAGTTTTTTTCTATAATTTTGTTAGATATATTTTTTGTGCTTTTGAGTTGAACTTCTCAGTCTATCTCTATTATTCTTAGGTTTGGTCTCTTCATGGTATCCCATATCTCCTGGATATTTTGTGTTAAGTTTTTGTTAGATTTAATGTTTTCTTTGACAGATAAGTCTATTTCTGCTATTGTATCTTCAGTGCTTGAGATTCTCTCGTCCATCTCTTGTATTCTGCTGTTTATGTTTGCATTTTTGGTTGCTGGTTGTTTTCTCATAATTTCTGTTTCTATAATTCCCTCAGCTTGTGTTTTCTTTATTGTCTCTATTTTAGTTTTCAAGTCTTGAATAGTTTCTTTCACATATTTGATTGCTTTTTCTTGGTTTTCTTTAAGGGATTTGTTGATGTCTTCCAATTTTTTATTTGTCTTTTCCTTCATTTCTTTGAGGGAATTTCTCATTTCCTATTTAAGAGTCTCAAACATTCTCCTGAAGTTATTTTTTAGGTCATTTTCTTCTGCTTCATTTATATTTGGTTGCTCAAGTCTTGCCGTTTTAGGGTCACTAGATTTTACTGGTGTCGTGTTGTTCTTTGTGGTATTGTATGTGTTCTTACCTTGTCTATTCATCTTTTCCTCTAATTGGTATAGTTGAGGCTGTCTGTGCCTCTGGTGATTAATCTTCCAGGTGCCAGTGGATCCAAGGCTCCTGATGATTGCTCCTCTTGGTGCAGTCAGTGCCATGGTTCCAGCTACCCCATTGGTCACTCTGGGGTTTGCTCCCACTCCCATGGAGTTCACTGTCTCAAGCCTACTCTAGCCTAGGTTACCAGCTCAGACCTGTTTCTGTAAATGTTTCTGGTCTGGATCCACTCCTGCAGAGGTCCCTGGCTTGGAGTTGGTCCTGCAAAGGGCTCTGGTTACAACCTATTCCCTTGGAGGTTCCAGACTCGGGTGTGCCAGGACCCACAGAAGACCTGGCTTAATCCTACTCCCTCAGAGGTCCCAGACTCATGCCCAGATCTGCAGAGATCTCTGAATCTGGCCCACTCACTCAGCAGTTGCTCCCCAGTACTTGCTCCTGTGGAGTTCACTGTCTCAGGTCTGATCCAGCCCAGGTCAGTGGCTTAGTCCTGCCTCCGCAAATGTCCCTGGTCTGGATCCACTCCTGCTCCAGCAGAGCTCACTGTCTCTGGTCCACTCAGGCCTAGGTCACTGGCTCAGTCCCACTTCCGTGGAACTAGCTACCTCAGGCCTGCTCCAGCCTAGGTCACTGACCCAGTCCTTCTTCCACAAATGTCCCCAGTCCGGCTCCTGCTCCCATTGGAGTTCACCATCCCAGGCCCGCTCCATCCAGGTCGCTGTCTCAGTCCTGCTCCTGTCCCCCACTGTAACTTGTAAGAAACCAGTCCAAACACTACAAATAAAGGTGAGCACAAATTTGTTGGAGCTACTCTTAGCATAGTTAATCCTAAGATGGCAGTACAAGTTTAGCATTCACAAAGATGGCTAACAAACTACACATCAGGCTGTCAAGACCTCTGGTCCCCAACCTCTTCTATTTCCTTTTATACTGAAAAACTTTGGTCTACACAAAAAATAAAAGAACATGTATATTAGTTCATTAAGGCTGCCATAACACTACAGACTAGACAAATTAATCAACATGAAGATACCTTTCCCCAGTTTTAGAGACTAACAATTCAGAACCGAGATGTACATAGTATCTTGAGTGTAAACTCTGCCCTTAGCTTGCAGATGGCTGCTCTCCTGCTGCCTCTGCCCACAGTTTTGCCTCTTTGCACAAGCATGTCAGTACTCTCTTGTGTCTTGAAGTATCCTCTCCTCACGTGGGCACCGGTCCTCATAAAAACTTGTAGGGATCCACAGTTCAGCTCAGAACAACCCACCCTTGTAGGAATTCCCAAGTTGTAGCAAACAAGAAAGAGCCCCACACCTATCTTAAGGGTCCTGTGCTTGCTTGGGACATTTTGAAAGACATGATGTTGCATAGGCTTTAATTTTAGAAACAGCCTGTTTCTTGGTTCCTCAACAAATCCTTCAAGCTTTTTTATGAGAGCCTTTCTTTTTAATGTTACTTATATCTAAGAGAGGTTTTCCTCATTAAAATGCAACTATCTTTATGTGGGCCTTAACTGCAGATAAGCCTTCTCTGTGCATAATGAAAGTAGTTCAGAGGGGAAATATTTCTTGACTAGCCTGGTAATGGTTATGGAAGTGGAGAGAAGTGAGCGCATTAAGGACATTAAATGTCTGCGCATTAAAGACAAAACATGTGGACTAGCTGTGATACAGAAGAAAAGGAGTAGACTAACTTCAATGTTTTATCTTAGCTTAGGAAAAGACAAGTCATTCCCTCAGGAAGAAACTCAGCAAAGAAGAGTTTAAGAAGAAAGGAGTAGAGGATAAGTAGTTCTGTTTGGAGTCTGTGTTGATTTAAGGCAACTTTCAATTCAACCGAGCAGTTTGACATCAGTACACAGTCTGATTTATGAGCCTGCAGCTGGAGGGAAGGTCAAGAGTGAAGATTTACATTGAGGAGTCATCTGCATATAGATGGGCTTAATACTAGGGAACTAAATGAAATCCACCAGGAAAACTGCATAGATGAGACTCAGGAAGTCGTCTGGAAGCCGGACAGACAAGCGAGAGCAGGTAGAGAGAATGAAAGGGAACATCCAGCAAGACTGGGGGTGGGGATCAGACCTGAGAGGCTGGTGTCTTAGACCAGGAAAGCAAATGCCTGCCTGCGTTATCATTGCTCTCAAATTAACACAGGTGTACCAAAGGTTGACTGGCTTTGAGCTAATTGTTCCTATCTCAACATTCCTCATAGAAAGAAACTTTGTCAGAGTCATGGACACATCTACTTGCAAAATCCATAACTTCAGTCTCCAATGGGAGACTATTCATAGCCCTACTTCCTCTCCTCAATTGCCATTATCTCACATCTTTTAAAGTCAATGCAAGGGAGTCTTCACAGCCATTGCAGATAATCAAAACCAGCCACACCATTGAAAAGACAGTGCAGGTGCTGAGCAGATCCAGAAAGAAACTTCGTCCAGTGACAGATGGAGATAGAGACAAAGACCCACATGGGAGCACTGGACTGAGCCCCCAAGGTCCAGTTGAAGAGCAGAAGGGGGGAGAAGATGAGCAAGGAAGTCAGGACCACGAGGTGTTGATCCACCCACGGAGACAGTGTGCCTTAGCTAATGGGAGCTCACGAAAGCCAGCTGGACTGGGACTGAATGAGCATGGGATCAAACTGGACTCTCTGAATGTGGCTGACAATTGGGGCAAACTAAGAAGCCAATGATAATGGCACTGGGATTTGTCTCTACTGCATGTACTGGCTTTTTGAGATCCTATTCTATTTGGATGCATACCTTCCTAAGCCTGGATGGAGGGGGGAGGGCCTTGGACTTCCCACAGGGCAGGGTACCCTGCTCTCTCTTAGGACTGGAAGGGGAGGAGGGAGGGAGAGTGGGAGAGTGGGAAGGGAGTGGGAGGAAGGGAGGAAGTGGAAATTTTTATTCCTATTATTTATAAAGTAATAAAAAAATAAATAAATATAAAAAAGAAAAGACAGTGCAAAAGCAATTAATATGCATACATAGATGAGGACATTAAAGTTAGTTTATTTCATATATCGCACTTGAGGATCAAAATGTTTTGGATTAGTTAATTTAGGTATTTTTATGTCTGATTTATGTACATTAACAAATTCCTTAAGATTTGTGTGACTAAGCCAGGTGGTGGTGGTGCACGCTTTTAATCCCAGAGAGTCCTTCAAATTATGGCTGGAGGTTTCAGAGTTGAACACTTTCAGAACTGTTTGCTGAGGCAGGAGGCAGAGGCAGGCAGATCTCTGTGAGTTCGAGGCCAGCTTGGCCTACAAGAGCTAGCTCCAAGACAGGCAACAAAGCTACACAGAGAAACCCTGTCTCAAAAACAAAAAAAAAAGCTTTGCATGACTAGAGAATTTAAAATAATTATTTCTTGTGATTCATAGCTATATGTCTTCAACTATGGCATAGGAAGTCGTCTTCCTCTTTGTGTATATATTGTGCAGGTTAAAGTATCAAAGTATGACTAAAGAGATGAATCAGCAGTTAAAAACATTTGCTGTGCAATCATGAGGACTGGAGTTTAAAGCCAAACACCCAAATAGCAAGTCGGGCATCCTGCAAATGCCTGTCACTACAGTTCCAGGAGATCCAGCATCCTTTTCTGACCTCTATGCACCATGTACAAATACTTATACAGAGAGAGACAGAGACAGAGACAGAAAAACAGAGAGAGATTTTTTTAGTATCAAACTATGGCTTCCTATCAAACAGACTACAGACAGTGAATGCTAGCTTGTTATTGGATGTGTTGCTTTAGGGGCTAAATTTTAAGAGAATTGCTAATTGTGCTTACCTTGCATTTGAAACACTTAGGTACACTGCAAGTATTTCCTAACTCAGTATTCACTGATTCCCAAATTGTCTCTTAGTAAAACTATCATGTATAAGAATATCTTTAAAGTAATTTGGGTCAGAAAGTGGTGGTGCATGCCTTTAATCCCAGCACTTAGGAGGCCAAGGCAGGTGGATCTCTATGAGTCTGAGGCCAACCTGGTATACAGAGCAAGTTCTACAATAG
Organism: Ondatra zibethicus; assembly: GCA_004026605.1. Lineage (NCBI taxonomy): Eukaryota > Metazoa > Chordata > Mammalia > Rodentia > Cricetidae > Ondatra > Ondatra zibethicus. The sequence continues at coordinate 9,539 of PVIU01014439.1, read as the reverse complement.
CAAGGACTGTTACACAGAGAAACCCTGTCTCAAAAAAGCAAAAAAAAATAAAAAATAAAAAAGAAAGAAAGGAAAAGAAAAGGAAAGAAAAAAGAAATGTTTTAAAAATCTTTAAAGTAAGTGATTATGAAAGTTAATCTTGATTGCCAACTTGATCACCATAGAAACAAAGCTCTGGGTATCTGAAAGAGATTGTCTAGATTAAGCTAATAGATATTCAAGAATTCACCCCAAACAGGGGCAGCACCACTTCATAGTCTGAGGTCATAGGCCACATATAAAGAAGGAAGCTAGTTGGTCATAAACATCCATCATTCTCTGCTTCCTGACTGCTGATGTAATATGGCCAGTTGGAGCTTTCTACCATGATAGAATATATCATCTTGAACTGTGAACCAGAGAATCCTTTCCTTCCTTAAGATGCTGTTGGTGATGTATTTTGTTGTAGAAACAAGGCAAGTAATTAATATGATGATACATGAAGAAGATTCCCTATTCATCCTAATTGCTTCATTTCCCACATTAACTGTAGTTTATGACTACACAGTTCTTATAGTAGAGCTTCCTGATTACCCAGGGTTAGCTATATCAGCTTGAGTGGGGATCAATGAAAGGGTCAGAGAGTCCTTCAAATTATGGCTGGAGGTTTCAGAGTTGAACACTTTCAGAACTGTTTGCTTCTTTTTTTTGACTTTGTAGCAGTTGAAGAGATACAGATAGTTATTAAGGGTGCTTAAATAACAGGGCAGAATTAAATGAAACTTTCTGGTCATTCACACAAATCTTACGGTGTTTGTCGAAGTACATAAACCATATACAAAAGTACCTAAACTAGAACATTTAATCCTCAAGTGAAATTAAACAAACTAATTTTCATTTGTTCATTCATTCAAACATGTAAATGTGTTCATTACTTTCTGCGTTCTTGTGACCAAAACCTAAAAAGAAGCAACTGAAGAAAGGAAAGGTTTGTTTGCGCTCATGGTAGTATTCTGATGGGGTGGATCTGACCACGAAAGGGGCTTTCGTTCTGTGATGGTAAAGCAGGAGACATCTGATCACAGTGCATCATCAGTCAGGAAACAGGGCGAAGTGAACACTAGTGCTCGGTTGGCCCAGACCATGAGATATTGCCATCCACATTCAGGGCGGGTCTTACCCTCACTTAGTCTTCTTTGGAAACATCTTATGAGCAAAGGGCAAATCCAAAGGTGTGTTTCATAGGCAACTCCAAGTTCAGTCAGGTTGACAATGAAGATTCACCATCACAATGGGTTTCCTCAGATTTTACATACACTTTCAGGAGGCTCTCGGCTCCTGAACACCAGAACCTCCTTCTTCTCAGTGTTTTCTCACATAGGGTGAACCTGTATACCTTCTCCTTATTTTCCATCATGAATTAGAATTGTGGGTTTCTGAATGTAGAGTATTTAAAAAAAAATAAAACCACTGTTTTGTTCTCTAGAGAAATGGGCAAGCCCCACTGAGAATTGTAGTAAATGTCCCAAATGCCTATGAAGGGTGAGAGACTGGGCGCTGTCCCGGGTGCTGTCCCAGGTCCTGAAAATGATTGACGCGAGGTCAAGGGATGCTGTCCAAGGTTCCAACTGTCTTAGTCCAGTGTGGTCTCCACTCCACCTGTGTTGAAATCATTAACGTGTGCTCATTTAAAAGCAGACTCTGTTACAACTCAAGGCTACTGGGTCAGAGTATTTATATGCATTTAAATGGTTTTCTGAGAAGATGTTTATGTCTAATGTTACAATAATGTCTACCATATGCCTTAACTTTGTTAAGGACTGGAAATGTTACAATAATGTCTTCCATATACCTTAACTTTGTTAAAGACTGGAAATCATTTAATCCCATCTTAACTCACTTATCACTGAAAATGCCCTGATACCTTTAATATTATCTATACTAACAATAATGTAGAGTTGTAATATTCCTGACAAAGACATTAAACAAATTTCTTTCACATAGTTTCTGTCACAATTTGGCACAAAACAAATGAAAAATATAAGCCCATCAAGGACTCTCAAAAAAATCAAACCCTTTCTGATGTCAATTTCCTTCAGCAAGTTTTTTGTCTAGCCATAATAGTAGCAAAAATATAATAACAAGTAACATATTATGATCATTCAAGTTGTGCCATTGATCCATACCAGAGCAATGATAATAGTAGTCAAAACAATTATTGAGTGCTTCTCCAAGCCCAACATTATCCAAAATTCTTCACATGATGTATATTTAATAATTCTTACAATTCTGTCCTTATAATCCCAAAAGAAAGAAAACTTGTAGACTGTATTACTTAAGATGTTGGTATTTAGCTACAGGACTCCCCAGATAAAACATACTAAAAAGCTAATAACCATGTGTGGTTTGTATGCAAAGATGAAGAAGAATAAAAGAATTATAGTTGCACATTGTTGATTATTTGCTATGCTGCTAACACTTAGTATTTTCTTCATTAAAATACTAAACCATTTGTAAATAAATTTTATCCCCATTTTAAGAGATTCACAGAAGTATTGAAATATCATAAGATAGACATATTTAATGTAAGCATGCAATTTAATAGGTTGTGAAATACCTGTACACCTGTGAGGACATCACCACAACCAAGCACGATAAAGAGCATGTCCATCAGCTCCAGGCTTGCTTTTGCCCTCTGTAACCACCCCACACTTTCCAGGTGCTTCTCCTCAGACAACCTCAGACCTTTTTGACACCACAGATTTACATTTTCTAGAACTTTACAGAAATAGAATTATATGCTGTATGATTTTTATCTGTCAATGATACCCATGAGTTTTTGTCTGTTTGTCTTGTTGTGGTTGTTGTTTTGATTTTTTTGTTTGTTTTTGTTCTGTTTTGTTTTATTTGAGACAGGGTCTTTTTATGCAGTCATGGCTGTCCTAGAACCCACCATGTAGACCCTCAAACTCGCAAAGATACTCCTATCTCTGCCTCCAAAGCACTGGGGTTAAAGGTGTGCACCACCACACCCAGCCCACATGACTATTTTGAGAGTCTTTCAGATTACAGTATTTAGCAATAGTTCAGTGCTTTTTACTTCTTAGATAGTATCTTATAATTAATTAATAATTAATAATTAATTATTAATAATTAATAATTAAGAAAATTATGAAATAGGCAACTACTCTAAGGCTGCTTGGTAGCAGATCAGATTTCAATGCATGGCTCACACACACACACATTTTCTTTCCAATAATTCTGCCTCAGTTCATTGGAATGGAGAAATAATTTGAATAAACTTTTGGAATGAATTATGAATCTCCTCAAGTGACCAGAATACAGTAGTCCTACCAAACTGGATGAAAATTAAGGAAATGTCTACTTCCAATCCGCCCAGCCCCCCATTCCTGTACTCATCATTACCACTTCCAAACTTTGGGTTTCCCATTACTAAGTCACTAACCTCAAGAAGAACCTCGGAATCAATTTACAATCAGTCAGTCTTGCTATCCCAACTTTCACAAGCTTTCTTAAGTACTGGTATATCATAAATCTCAAATATTTAAAATCTGTCATTTACTTCCAATGTCTTGGGCTGCCAAGACATAAGAGATAACCATACAGGGACCTAATCTCCAGTCAGACTCTGCTCCTAAAAGCTGAAAGGCAAATGTGTATGACAGATGATGAAAGAGGGGAAGATTCATGGTATGGAGCAGAGGCATCCAAAGACTGTGATGTTCCCTTAAGCTGGGTATTTTATGTGAACTGCCACGATGAATAAGCTGTTACTTAGGAGCAGAACGAATACCTAGAAAGTGTGGGTCAATAGACATGTGGCCTGGTCTTGTTGAACTCTCATTCATTGCTTATCTCTGGTACACATGACTCTTGAAATCAAAAAACTTAATACACTGTGGATGTTTTCATGATCTCAGTCAATCAGGAGAGCAGCCAATCACATGATGGAAGAAGAAGCAAGGCTTGTAGGGCTGGAGCCTAGATTACGTTGAACCTGGTTCTGTGCTGGGCTCCCCTGCTAAGACAGCTCCTGTGGCTGGAGATTCAGTGGACTGGGCTGTGCTTCTGTCAGGACAGAGCTCTATTCTGACTCAGAATTTAGGCTTGTGTTCTCACTCATTCATCCCAGCTCCTTGCACATGAACCTCCATTTCCAAGATCCCACATGAAGCCATGCCTTCCCTGAGAAGACTGGGAAGCCCTCTCTGTGTGCCCTTGTAAATACCCACATTGCAGCATTTCGTGCTCTTTCATTTCTTCCACATTGGACTGGGAGTACACTTTATTGTAAACATCTTATTTAAACTCATGACACCTTTTTGAGCTGTAAAATGAGGGTAGGACCTCATGCACCAAAGCTTCATGCTCTGACACTGGCAAAGCACTTAAGAGAGTGTCTCATGCATAGCAAATGTTCAGATAATACAAGCCACTGTCATTCTTGTGCCTGCATGAGCAGGTCAGTACGTGTTTACAATTAACTTCAGTATTTATATATTTCTTATTAGAGATGTAAATTCCATCTTTCTCACACACAAGCACATATATAAATATGTGCTTGTATGTTCTGTGTGTGTGAGAGAAAGAATCTTCATCAGAGTGTTTCAGTATTAACGTATTTTCGCAATTGAGAGCAGTTCACTGGAGCTGAAGGTCTGGGCTCACATGCTCACTGCAGCTGATCAGCTGAAGGACCCTTTGCTTCCGGGCTACAAAACTGAGACCGTCGAAGTAGCACCTCCTCTGTGGGACTGCGGTGCGTGCACCGTGATGCAGGAGAAGCACTTAAGAGCCGTGTCCATCCTTGCATCAGCTCTCCATGTTTAGCTTCCTTGCTTACCAGGCTTTCACTTCAAGAGCCAGAGCAAGTATGCCAGAGCCAACTGTCACTTGAGATACCTACACATAACATCATAACACATTCCTGTGTTTCTCATGTAATACAGAAACCCTGAGAGGCTCCTAGTTTGTTTAAGTACTGAAGTAGCCATAGTGAGCTAGGATCCCACACCTTCAGGCACAATTTTAATGTCAGTCCCTTGCTCTGCATCAGTGTAGCTGGAGATCATAGGCATATAAATGATGGTAGACACCAAGGCCACAGGCAAGCAAAAAAAAAAAAAAAGGCCATAGCTGAGATTGTCAGACTAAGTCAAGTTGCTGTTGCTGCTGTTACACAAATGACAAAGTGTAACCGAGTCTGGCACATTCTGGTCTTATGGTTTTAGTTTCATGATATGACCCTCAAAGAAAGGTGTGTTTTGGTTTGAGGAATTTATATTTAAAATATTGTCATTTTTATTTATTCTACTTTGTTTCTTTACTTAGCAGTAGATCTCAAAAATCTGTGTATGTGTGTCTGTTTACATACCTATTTTGCCTACTGCACCTAAAGAGCTTTCATACCTGAGTTCATTTAACCATTCTCTATTGTCATACATCCTAATTTTCTTTCTTTTTAATTTCTTTAATTTGGTATTATTTGTGAGTGCATAGGAAATACATGCAGCCAGAAGAAAACTTTGTGAGTCAGTTCTTTCTATCCACATGGGTGCTTGGGGTTGAACCTGGGTTGTTACAGTTGCATGGCAAGCACCTTTACACACTGAGCACACCCCCCACATGTATATCAAAATTTTTAAGGACAAATTCTGCTGAGTCCTTCTTCAAGCCCAAAGTTTTGATGGTTCGGCCTCTATCCCACAAAAATCCAAGTCTCCAACAAATGAATCCTTCTGGTTAATAGTTTCCTAAGAAGTTGGTGAAGTGTGAAAGCAAATGGAATCCCTTCCCAGGGGCAGAGGTAGGAATAGGATGGCCATCAAGAGCCAGAAAGAACAGCTGATGGCCTTGCTACTCAGGGCTGTAGAGTCGGGGACACACTCAGACCTTCTTCCCCACACCTAGAAGTTTCTCAGTACCTCTGTCCTAGTCTTTCACAGGTTTCTTCCCGAGAACTTTAGGAGACACACTGACCTATTGTCAGATGAACCTCTATAGCACTAAGGCACCCAGGAAATACTAGCAAAGAGTGTGACGCCCTCTTCAGGAGCCAGGGTCAGGCAGAAGATGGAGGCTTCATTGTCACCTGGGGGTTTGGTTCTGAACTTATCATCTCAGAGCATCCTCTTCTTCATTTGTGAGTGGTGATGGGGCTGGAGGACTGAGGATCCAGGACATTCCGCTGAGGAGGGGGAAATGGCTCACAACAGCCTGGCTGCTTTAGAAACCAGCATCTCCTAGAGTTGGGAAGTGTCAGCCTGTCCCTCCTCACCCCTCTGCTCTATAACACATATACCACCATGCTGGGTACAGGATGGAGCTTTCTCTGTGTTCAGCGATAAGCTGGACCTTAAGCCCCCAGCCCCAAACAAGAAGATAACTTTCCCCAGATTATAGGCAGATTACAAAGGGGAAGATTTGTGCTCCTGTCTCTAAACTATCAAAAGCCAGCCTGCCTCATCAGGGTCCACAAAGGTATCCCTACACCCTGAGGCAGTGTTCAGGGCTAAGGGATCTCTGGGGCTTTGAAGCCTCAACTGATCTCTCAAGAAGTTACACAGTCGTGACCCTTTCTAATGAGGAGACATTAGTTTTACTCTCTTTCCCAAGACCCTGGTGAACCTCCTGGACAGATCTTTCCATATCCAGCCCTCTAGCCAACTCCACCAAGTCCTCTCATGATCTACAGTCACAAGTACCTTCTGAAGCAAAAGTCTTCTGGCTGAGGATACAGACTTTGGAATTAAATTGTTGGGCAATGGTTGGAACGTTCCACTGGAACTGTTAGAAGTACACAGACCTCTGATCCTCAGATATCCCCAGATGTGGTACAGGCTGCTTGTGGATGGGTCTAAGGACTATGCCACATTGGGCAAAGTGAGGGAACAGACAAAGAAGAGGAATGTGGCTTCAGTGCTCCTCCAGAGCTCATGTTGGAACCTAATAGTCACAACGACTGCCCTAAAAGTGTAGGCTCTTGAAAAGGTAATTGAGTCGTGAAAGCTCTTCCCTCATGGATGGAGTAAGGTATTATCTCAAGAGTGGGTAAGTTACCCCTGAGTGGGTTCTTGATTTAAAAGGGGGTAAGTGCTGTTGATTTCCTTTCTCCCATCTTGCCCATGCTAATCTGGCCTTCTGCTATGCTAAGATGCAGTGTGCAGCCCCTCCACAGTCACCAGGGCTAGGCTCCCAGACTCATCAGCCATGAGTCAAATACACTATTGCTTCTAAATTATCCAGTCTGCAATGCTCCACTACAACAGCAGAAATGTTTAAGGGGAGCCAGGTGGTCTGAGATGCAACCCAAAAGGGAAGATGGTGCATGGTTTCTTGACTTTTACTGCAAATTCTTTCCATCTAGGTCCAAAGGAGAGGATTTCTGTATCTCTCTTTTCTCCAGATCCAAGTAAAGAGTCTTTAGCAAAGGAAAGAGGTTGGCTAGATCCATGTGACCTCATGTCTAGCCACACCTCCAGCCTACTCAGCTTCTAGCCAAAAAACCCTAGCACAGCTAGATTACTACCACATGCTCACCCATGACCCAGTGTGGGCTCACATGCAGGATATCAAGCAGAACCCACAATGGAAATGGTTTTTCTTTCCAAGACCCAACATAGTATGAGGCAGGAGCCACACTAGATAGATGAAAACAGAAACTTAGGAGGAAATTGAAGAAAAGAGTGAAACATTGCATGCCATGCAGGAAGTCAATGAGTTCATAACTAAGACTCCCCTTTTACCTCTAAAGCCATCATGTTATGAACTATGCATTCTTTGTGACGTGGATTACAATATGTGTAAGAATACCAAAATGAGCTCTGCCCTACTGTGTCTTAGAGTTTGAATAGAGACCAGTGGTTCTCAATCTGTGGGTCATGACCCCTTTGGGGGGATCAAATATCAGATATTTACATTATGATTCATAACAGTAGCAAAATTATACTTATGAAGTAGCAATGAGATAATGTTATGGTTGGGGGTCACCACAACATGAGGAACAGTAGTAAAGGGTTGCAGCATTAGGAAGGTTGAGGACCACTGAGCTAGACTGTCCCCCAAATGCACATGGGTGGAAGGCTTGATCCCAGCTAGTGGCACTATTAGGAAGAGTTAGGAACTTTAGGAGATAGGGCCTAGCTGAAGGGAGAAAGCTGTTGGGCACATCCTCTTAAAGGATATACTGGGAGTCTGGCCACTTCCTTTCTCTCTCTCTCTCTCTCTCTCTCTCTCTCTCTCTCTCTCTCTCTCTCTCTGCTTTCTGGACAGCATGAGGTAAACAAATTACTTTGGTCTGCTTCATACTCCCTGCCGTGATGTTCTGATCCACCACAGGCCCAAAGCAGCCATGGAATTTCAACTCTGAAATCGTGAATCTAAGTAGATCCCATCTCACTTTTTAAAAAAAATATTTATTCTCTTATATAGATATACATCCCAGCAGCAGTTTCCCCTCCCTCATCTCCTCCCAGTCATGCCTCATCTCCCCTTCCCCACCCCAGTTCACTCCTCCTTCATTTCCCTTCAGAAAAAAGCAGGCCTCCCAGGGATAGCAATCAAACATGGCCTATCAAAATGCAAAGGCTAGGCACCTCCCCTCATATCAAGGCTGGACAAAGTAACCTAGTAGGAGAAAAAGGGCCCCAAAAACTGCCAAAAGAGTAAGAGACATCCCCTGCTCCCTCTGTTATGAGTTCCACAAGAACACCAAACTACACAACCATAACATATATGCACAGGGCCTAGGTCAGACCCTTGCAGGCTCCCTAGTTGTCAGTTCAGTCTCTGTAAGCTCCTATGAGCCCAGGTTAGTTGATTCTGTGGGTTTCCTTGTGGTGTCCTTGACCATTCTGGCTCCTACAATTCTTCCTCCCTACCTTCCACATGATTACCTATGTTTGGCTGTGGGTCAGCATCTACTCCCATCATTGCTGGAGGAAGCCTCACTGATAATACGATCTCTCCTCCTTTTAAGGCATCTTTCCCAGCCGTGTTCTCTCATGGGTGAAAATCGGACTCATACACATTGTCAGTAGTAGAACTGATCAGCTTAAGCCTTCGGTAAAATGCATAGGCAAGATATAGCCAAGTCCTTTTAACCCGGTGATTTATTTTTTTTTCCATACATTGTTTTGTTTTATTTTTTCCGTTCAAGAACATAATTAAAGATAAAAAAAATTTTTTTTCCTTTCTTCCCCTTCTCCCGGTCCCCTCCCACTACCCCCCACCCCTCCTCCCTCCCCCTTCTTCCTTGAAAGAGGGCATGGTGCCCTGCCCTGTTGGAAGTCCAAGGCCCACCCCCATCCCTCCTGGCCTAGGAAGGAGTGCATTCAAAAAGACTCAAAAAGTTAATACATGCAGAAGAGATAGGTCCTGGTGTCATTGTTTGTGGGTTCTCCATCTGCCAACTTTCGCCGCCACATTCAGAGAGTCTGGTTTGATCATATGCTCATTCAGTCCCAGGCCAGGTGGATTGGTGTGCTCCCATTAGTTCAGGCACACTGTCTCAGTAGGTGGACCAGCCCCTCACGGTCCTA
>PVIU01014438.1:0-51989 GCA_004026605.1 Ondatra zibethicus | reverse complement strand
CTAGGTGAACCCAAAGAAAGCATACACAGAACCTCCTGGAAGTTGGAAGCAAACAGGATCATCAAGCAAAAGTTGGAAGCCAGGGGCGGGGATAGAGGTGGGAGGCAGGGGAGCAGGGGAAGGGGAGAGGGAGAAGGAGAAGGGAGAAAGACTGGGGAGAGCTTGGGGGAGTGGGAGGTTGAAGATGGAAGAAAGGTGGACATTGGAGAAGGGAATAAGATATCTATATTAAGAGAATCATTTTAGGGTTGGCAAGTTACTTGGCCCTGGGGATCCCAGGTGTCCACGGGCATGTCCCCAGCTAGGTATTCACGCAGCAGAGGAGAGGGTGCCAGAACTAGCCTTGTACCATAGTCACATTTGTGATTATCTTGATTACCATTATAGAAATTTCATCTGATGGATGGAGATAGAGACAGAGACCCACATTCACATCAGAGCAATGGACTGAGCCCCCAAGGTGCAGGTGAAGAGCAGAAGGTGGGAGAAGGTGAGTTAGGAAGTTAGGACCGTGGGGGGCTGGTCCACCTACTGAGACAGTGTGCCTGAACTAATGGGAGCGCACCAATCCACCTGGACTGGGACTGAATGAGCATATGATCAAACTAGACTCTCTGAATGTGGCGGCGAAAGTTGGCAGATGGAGAACCCATCAACAATGACACCAGGTCCTATTTCTTCTGCATGTATTATCTTTTTGAGAACCGAGTCTTTTTGAATGCACTCCTTCCTAGGCCGGGAGGGATGGGGGTGGGCCTTGGACTTCCAACAGGGCAGGGCACCATGCCCTCTTTCAAGGAAGAAGGGGGAGGGAGGAGGGGTGTGGGGGTAGTGGGAGGGGACTGGGAGAAGGGGAAGAAAGGAAAAAAAATTATTTCTTTAATTATGTTCTTGAATGGAAAAAATAAAACAAAACAATGTATGGAAAAAAAAGAAAATAGAAAGAGAGAGAGAGAGAGAGAGAGAGAGAGAGGAGAGAGGAGTAGAGCGAGAATAGTTCTCTGAATATCCCATTTTGTAGAAATGTGAACTGAAAAGGTAGAGATTTCCTGAATAAATCCAAGGTAAACCTTTGTAGAACAGGAGCCATGCATCGAACACAGGCCATCCACATAGATTAGACCCACCACATAGAATACAGGCCACCCACATAGAATAGACCCACCACGTAGAATACAGGCCATCTACAATGGTGTGAAGGACAAGTCTCTGCCCTTTTCCATGGTGGGTGGACTGGTTATATTCTTGACCAATAGACACAGTTGTGTTAATGGACATTGAATAAAGGACATCAGAAGAGCTTGGAACCCATAATTCTCTTTATTAAGGGACCAAAATAACTTAGGGGGGCAGTGCATGTGAAGGCAGGATCTCTGAGATAGTGGCCTCTCATTGCCAGAAGATTCTTTAACATGAAATGGTTGAAAGACTTGGGGGTAGGCATCTACATAGGACCATCTAAACAGGGAGAGGCAAGGATCCAGGAACACTGTATAACACCCAAGCCAGCATTCAGTTTTTGCATTTCCAGCCTTAGGCTTTTTCCCACCCCAAAGAGATAAATAGAGCTTTTCCTTGCCCCTTTTATATCAGACCAATCTTCTGTCTTCTATTCTTTGTTTATGCTCATCAATGCCCTAGATGAGCACCAGCAAGCCAGTTACAACTCACAGTTGCATTAAAGCCAAACAAATAATACCAGTTGGATTAGGTGACACATAATTATGGTAACACATAATTTTGCATGTTAACTTGGCTAAGCCATGGATCCCAGATATACACAGTTCAATATATTACTAGGTGCTTCATTCAGGGAATGTTGAAAAAATCAACATTGAAATCAGACATGTTTGGTAAAGCATTACCTTCCCTAAACAAGGCTCACTCAGACAATGGAAATCCTTAACAGAGGTGTATTGGTGCACATCTTTAATTCCAACACTCGTGATGCAAAGACAGAACAACTCTCTGTTTGTTCAAGGCCAGCCTGGCCTATGTGGAGAGTTCCAGACTAGCTGCAGCTATGTGGTAAGATCTTATCTTAAAAAGAAACAAAAAGAAATAGAAAACAATCACCAGCAACACCCCTTGGACTCAGCAAACACATGTTACCAGCAACTAACTGTAACTACTCCTCCAGCTTGCTGGCATTATGTCTCTGTAGCAGTCTGGTTATGACTAACAGAGATTAGTACAGCAAAAGCTTACTTTGTCCCCCAACTTAAAATTCAGATGGCTTAGCACATGAACTTCTACATAATTTATCAGGGATTGAACTTTTTCCCACCATGTGTCTTTAACAATTTCTGGAGTATTAAAGTTTACTTCTAGATTTCCTGCATCAGCCCACAGACAGACAAAAGAGGATAGACCACTCTTCTTGGGACAGCAATAGGGGTTAGATCCAGAACAGGACACTGAACATTTGGATGTACCCTTTAGGGGTGCTTGTGTGGAAGGTTCTTCTGTCTATACATTGCTTTTATTGGTTAATGAATAAACAAACTGCTTTGAGCCTATGGCAGGGAAGAACAGAACTAGGCGAGGAAAGTTAGGCTGTAGGCTGGGAGGAAGAAGGCCAGATTCAGAGGAAAGCCATGTAGCTGCCAGAGACAGATGCTGGAACTTTAGCCGGTAAGCCACAGCCACATGGCGATACACAGATGAATACAAGTGCATTCAGTTAATATGTAAGAGTTAGCCAATAAGAAGCCAGAGCTAATGGGCCAAGCACTGTTTTCATTAATATGGTTTCAGTGTGATTATTTCAGTTTGAGGTGGCCGGGAAAAACAAGCAGCCTCCTTCCAACAAATTTGTGCCCAACGTGATGGACTAAATCCATGTAAAACCTGAGAGGTCTTGAAAAGAAATTCTAGACACTAAAATGCAAAGTTCAGCCACACTTGTTTTTTTCCCAAATGGGTTTTCCTTGAAGCGGCATACTGCCGCTCCTTTAAGAGATGTCTTACTGATTCAGCAGCCATGACGTTTTCAAAATGGCAGCTTCCCAGCTATGGGTCATGCTGCTGACATGAACTCTGACTCCTTTAGGAAACCAAGCATTTGGATGGGGTTTGTGAGCATTATTCTGTGGCTTGCTTGGTGACAACATGGACTGGCTGTGTGCCTCGGAGTGGAATGGTATGCACGGCTCAGAGGTATGCAAGTGGCTCCACCATGCTGGACTGGGCTTGGCAAGGAGGAAGAACCATGTATATCCTAGTAATGGTGCAGCTTAAGTTTTAAGAAGTGCTCAGTATTTTAAAAAGTGCTCCTGGACAGTAAAGAATTACAGATATGCAATAAAAACTAATTTAGATGGAAAAGACCTCTAAATGTGTTATAGTGTTGGATAAATGTATGTAATCTTGGGAGAGAGAAGAAAAAGAGTACAGAGAGTTATAAAAAGAAGTAAATAGTTTTTTAAAAAATAAAACAAAGTCTTTAAAGAGACAGAGTATAGACAGTCAGATTAAAAAGAGTAAAGAAAAATAAGCCATGTAAAGATGGAAAATTCACAAAGTCTGGATTATGTATATTATTGTATTTTCTTTGAAATTTTTGACTGTGAAGGAGCTAAGTACAGAGAGACATTTCATTCTATGGGCTGCTAAGCTAAACCAGCATGTATATTATAAAGTTATCTTGACTTCAGATTTGGGTCTAAGGATTTGCTGTTTTGGAAAAGAAGTTCTTTTGTTTCCACAGAGGATGAGAACCTGTGGATTCATTCTAGGCTAATATTGTTTGATAGACCATGAATCCCTGAGAAGTCACTGTGAACACCCTCAAAAAATTACTTTGCCCAATAAACAGCAGGAAGAAGTTTGGACAGAACTATACCCATATTCTCAAATATTGTTTATAAATGTTTATTTATATTTAAAGGGGGATATGCTATAGATACTTGATTGGTATGGATCTTGGTTTATTGATACAAATTTAAGGTCAATTTTGTTATATGTATATATATATTTCTGCTCTCGATTAAGGTATTGTGATTGTATATCTCATTTAAAAAATGTAATGTATAATTAAGAAATATAGGTTAATCGATAGTCATCTATAATAATCAAGCTTATAGTCATGTTAGTTAGATTTTCTAGATGTATTTCAGATGAAGAAGCATTCTCCAAACCTTTCAAAGACTACAGAATATGGCATCTAAATTTTTTTTTTAAGATCTTAGGACTTTTCATGACCATGAGATACATCTGCTTTTTTGGCAACACCAATCTTCTTCAAGAAGGAGATGGGCATGGAAGAGGCTCCTTATGGAGTTTCTGAGCCCTTGGGTAGGAAACTGCTTTTGCCTGGATGGCTTAACTGGACATGCAGGACCCACAAAGAAATGACTGTTGAACTTGCCGAAAGGCAAGAAAGGGCCTTCAGGGTTCCTTCTTCATGAAACAGTCTGTCAGACATATTCAGGATACAGAAGCAAATGACTAACAAAATGCCAATATAGGCAGAACTGTCTTTGAAATTTCCTGCTTCACGGAAAAGTCTGCTGGATATTATGGGCCTGAAGATGGATGCCTGAATGGTACAGAAGAACTTTGGATGACTGTTCAGGAAGTGAGATGTCTCTGTCAATTCTAGAATTTTGGAAGTTGCTTACAATGCACTTCCTTTTTACTTAGGTAATATTATATCCTTCTAGAGTCTTTGATGGAGTTGAAGAATAAATGATTTTAGTAATAATTTTACTTAGGTATTATAAAAGATAAAGTAGATATAAATATTGTAACTATAATTCTTGCTTGATAACTGTATGGTTATATATAATTTTACTATGTTAAAGTTAAAGACTTCCTTTTTATTTAAACAGAAAAGGCAAAATGGTGTGGGAGATCCTTCTGTCTATGTGTTGCTTTTATTGGTTAATGACTAAAGAACTGCTTTGAGCCGATAACAGGGAAGAACAGAACTAGGCAGGGAAATCTAGGCTGTATGCTGGGATAAGGGCAGAGTCAGAGAGAAGTCTTGTAGCCCCAGAGACAGATGCTGGAACTTTAACCAGTAAGCCACAGCCACGTGGCGATACACAGAAGAATAGAAATGCGTTCAATTAATATGTACGTTAGCCAATAAGAAGCTAGAGCTAATGGGCGAAGCAGTGTTTTCATTAATATGGTTTCTGTGTGATTATTTTGGTTTGGAGACAAACAAGCAGCCTCTTTCCAACAGGGAGCTTACCCTTAATCTCACCCCATTGCCAGGGAGATTAAGAAATACCATGTTTCTATGACAAGCTGAAAAGGAACTGGTTTTGTGAACTTCAAGTGGATTTTCCATTATCCTTTATTATCTATCTCATAGATTTGCTTAGATTACTGAGTGGGCCAGTGTTTTTAAAGCAAACAAGTCATAGACAGATGTGTACCATTATTGTCATTATTTCAAATGCTGAGATTCTGCAAAACAGACATATTTTTAAATTGCATGGGGAAATTAAAAATAAATAATAAAAATATATTCACCTTGGGGCATTTAAACAGTCTACTAAAATACTATTTATTGTCCTTACTGGTAATAAAAATAATATGAATTGTGGAAAATACTCCAAATAAAGAAAAACATGAAATAGAATCTCAGATATTCCCAATATATTGGTGATAGAATCTGTATAATAGAGACCTCAACAGTTTTAACTCAATCTCCTTTAGTGTGACTGCTGCAGACGTCTAGCTCTGCAAGTCTTTTATACTTGTTGTATGTTTCCTTCTTGTTATACTGATTTTGGGATCAGCTTGGCTTTCTTTGGGTAGTAGAAATGATTGTAGCCATTCCCAGTGGCATGTTCTTATTTTGAACTAATCAGAGGAAGGCTAAAGAGCCTCAGTTGCTTTCTCTGTAGTGTTATAAACCTATTTTCTTTCCCTCCCAGAAGTCTCCAGAGAAATCTTGTGAGCCACAGTCTGCATTAGATTATGTGCCCACTACAGATCTGAATTCAGATCCTCATGCTTGCGTAGCAGGAACTTTACCTTCTGAGCCAAAGCCATAGATTCTGTTTAATTTTTGAGACAAAGACTCTTGTATCCAGGCTGCCATCACATTTTCTATGTAGTGGAGGATGACCTTGAGATACCATCTTACACCTGTCAGAATGGCTAAAATCAAAAACACCAATGATAGCCTATGCTGGAGAGGATGTAAAGAAAGGGGAACACTCATCCATTGCTGGTGGGAATGCAAACTTGTGCAATCACTTTGGAAATCAGTGTGGCAGTTTCTCAGGAAATTGGGAGTCAACCTACCTCAGGATCCAGCAATACCACTCTTGGGAATATTCCCAAGAGATGCCCAATCATACTACAAAAGCATTTGTGCAACTATGTTCATAGCAGCATTACTTTTAATAGCCAAAACCTGGAAACAATCTAGGTGCCCCTCAATGGAAGTATGGATAAAGAAAGTGTGGAATATATACACATTATAATACTACTCTGAGGTAAAAAACAATGACATCTTGAATTTTTCATGCAAATGGATAGAAATAGAAAACACTATCCTGAGTGAGACAACTCAAACCCAAAAAGATGATTATGGTATGTACTCACTCATTACTGGACTCTAGCCATAAACTAAGGACATTAAGCTTATAGCTCACAAGCCTAGAGAAGCCAAATAGCAGGTGAACCCAAAGGAAAACATATATAGATCCTCCTGGAAATTGGAAGCAAAAGTTGGAAGCACGGGGGCAGGGATAATGGTGCGTGTAGTTGTCAGGGGTTGGGAAGGGGAAAATGGGAAGGAGAAGGGAGTAGGGAAGGACTGGGGAAAGCTTGGGGGAGTGGCAGGGTCGAGATGGAGGAAAGGTGGATATTGGATTAGGGAATAAGATATCTACATTAAGGGAGTCATTTTAGGATTGGCAAGATACTTGGTTCTAGAATGGATCCCAGGTGTCCACAGGGATGTCCCCAGCTATGTACTTGGGCAGCAGAAGAGAGGGTGCCTGAACTAGCCTTGTCTCATAGTCACACTGATGAATATCTTGATCATCACCATAGAAATTTCATCCGATGGATGGAGATAGAGACAGAGACCCACATCCACATCAGAGAAATGGACTGAGCTCCCAAGGTCCAGTTGAAGAGTAGAAGGTGGGAGAAGATGAGCAAGGAAGTTAGGACCGTGAAGGGCTGGTCCACCCATTGAGATAGTGTGCCTGATCTAATGGGATTTCATTAGCTGGACTGGGACTGAACGAGCAGAAGATCAAACTGGACTCTCTGAATGTGGTTGTCAATGGGGGCAGACTGGACTGAGAAGCCATCAATAATGGCACTAGGACCTAACTCTTTTGCATGTATTATCTTTTCGGGAACCTAGTCTATTTGGATGCACACCCTCCTAGGCGGGGATGGAGAGGTGAGGGCCTTGGACTTCCCACAGGGCAGGGTACCCTGCCCCCTCTTAAGGAAGCAGGGGTAGGGAGGCAGGGTTGGGGGGAGTAAAAAGAAAAAACACACACACAAGCATATAATATATATATACACACACATATATATACTATAATTTGCATTTATGTGGATTTTCATTAGCTCTAGCCTCTTATTGGCTAACTCTCACATCTTGATTAACACATTTATATTAAATCTTTGTATCACCATGTGAATGTGGCTTACAGGCAAGATTCTAACCTATGTCCGTCTCAGGTAGGAGATTCATGGCATTCAGTTCTCTCTACTCTGCCTACCTAATTGCTGCCCTATCAAAAGGCTAAGACAGTTTCTTTATTCAACCAATGAAAGCAACACATAGACAGAATAACCTCCTACACCACCTTCCATATTAGCATGTCTATTGGTATCCTGTTTCGGTTTCTGGACAGCCCTGATTAGCAGCTCAAAAGAGGGTTTTGCATGCCTTGCATTAGGGTTTTTGTTGGATTATATATGGTTTTTGGGCAAAGCATTATCGTCCCAGATGAGAAAAATTTTATTTAAGCCATATATGTATATATACATACACATGTATAAAAGGTATTTAGGTAAGTAGTTACTTGATTGATTTATCATAACTTTTTCAAATATCCGTACTGTTACTTTGGTCTCTTCCTTGCTTCTTTAGTTTTATCTCCCTCCCGCTCCTCAATTAACCTTCCCTGTTTTTCCCTTCCTTCCTTCAGATCATTTGTATTCTGCTATTCCTCTCTCTATTAATCCTCCCTTCTACAATTGTCCTCCTTTGCTTTCCTGGATTCTGCAGGTACTCCAGGTCATAGACTCACAGCTGACTTAGGCACCCAAGATGTGAGGGAACATGGGACATTCGTCTTTCTTGGTCTGGGTTCCCTTGCTTAATACGATCATCATGAACTGCACACAGTGACCTGCTAATTTTATGATTTTATTACTCTTTACAGATGAATGCTATCACAGTGTGCATGTATACCACACTTTCACGACCCATCTCCCTATTGAAGAGCATTTAGTTTGTTTCATTTACTAGCTATCGTGAACAGAGCAGCAAAGAACATGACTGAGCAAGTATCTGTGAGGAGGGTGTTGAGTACTTTGTGCATGCGCTGAGGGAAGGTGTATCTGCGTCAGATTCTAGAACTGTTTTTAGCTTTGTAAGGCTCTACTTTACCAATTTCCAAAGTGACTGCACCAGTTTGCACTGCCACTAAGAGTCAAAGAGGTTTACCCTTTCCCTACATCCTCTCCAGTGTTTGTTGCCGACTACTTTGTTGATCTTTGCCATTCTAATGAGGGTAAGAAGAAATTTCAAAGTAAAAAACAAAACTATGTCTATAAGTTTATGTTTAACCTAAAATATATTTTTAGAAACATCCTTTCAAAATTAATTTTTGGGCAGTTTTCATATATATTGAAAGAAAATGTCATAGGAGTTATTTTTTATTAATGAATGCTTACAGATTGTGATTATTATTGAAGTTGCTTATAATTATTCCCAAACCTCACTGGCCAAATGTGTCTCAAAGACAGTTCCCAATAATCATAGGCTATTGCCATGGCTGTTGGTTATTCTCGATCTTGTGATGGTAAGACCTATTGCTAAAAGCACGATTTATTTATGTCATCGAACATGGAGTAATTTAGTTGGTGCCCAACTAGAGCCTTCAACTCTCCTGACAAGTTTTCATGGCATTGGAAGGTACTTTTTGTGGTACCAGAGGAGAAAAGTAAGCAACAATATTACCCAGTTACAAACCCTGAGATCTGCTGGGCAGTGGCACATGCCTTTAATCCCAGAACTCGGGAGGTAGAGGCAGGTGGATCACTGTGAGTTCAAGGCAAGCCTTGTCTACAAGAGCTAGTTTCAGGACAGGTTCCAAAGCTACAGAGAAACCCTGTCTTGAGAAACAACAAACAAACAAAGAACAACAACAAAAACTCCTGAGATCTACAATAAATATCCACCTGCAGAATTTACTGATACAATAGTGGCTCAAATATTTAGGGAGTAAAAAGTCACTTTTTGAATGAATCTAAGACCCACTCCATGTGATAAAAGAAATTCATACCCGAGTGCTAAAGTGGCCAAGAATCTGAGACTAGCTAGGACTTGGACACACATATATAAGCCCATGGGGGCCATTCTCATTCAAACCACCACAGGGTTTATAGTTTTAGGGGTCAGAGTCCATGATGGTGGAGCTGAGGTAGCAGATAGTTGGAGAAGTAGCCAAGAGTTTACATTTTGATACACAAACACAGGGCAGAGAGCACACTGGGATTGACATTAGTCTTTTGAAATCTCCAACACCATTCTCTTCATGAAATACTTCCTCCAGTAATGCCTCATCTCCTAATATTTCTCAAACAACCACCAAATGGGGATCAAGTATTTGAATTCCTGGACTTAAGGGGGTCGTTTCTTTCCAATTGAATGACATTGGCAATTTGGATGTTGCACAACCACCAGATTAGTTAAATATGGATTGCCAGGGTAAAATATGGATGTCAGGTTTAGGCAAGAGGCACAGAGGACACAGACCCCTTTTCATTTAGGATGTACTCTGTTTTGTAAAGAACAAGGACTGAGTTTAACTTGGGTTAACCAGAGAGCCATTGAATTGGCTGATGTAGGAAATTTCTCAGAGTGAACTAGTTCAACATGGCTTAGATGAGGTACTGAGTTTAAATTTCTTTCTACCCATGGGTACTGCTTTCCTCTGGGCCTTGGTTTCTAGATCAGATTCCGTGTACAGGAAAGATGACAGTAGCAGTTCAATTCTACATGCTTCAGAGTTCAAGTCTGTCTGAATATAATCACTCATGGAGGGCCATTATTTGTCACTCATCCAAGGAACAATGGGCTGGCTTACTCCTCGGACCTTGAAATGAGACTA
This sequence comes from Ondatra zibethicus, assembly GCA_004026605.1. Lineage (NCBI taxonomy): Eukaryota > Metazoa > Chordata > Mammalia > Rodentia > Cricetidae > Ondatra > Ondatra zibethicus. The sequence continues at coordinate 41,658 of PVIU01014438.1, read as the reverse complement.
CCTCTGCTCAAATATGTGTGTTGAGAATATAGTTGGGGTTGCTTCCCAGTCTCAACTGGAAGCTTGGCGCAGGTGCTGGCTGGCAGGAGCAACCATGCTGCCCATGCTGCCGCTAGCACAGACATCTAGCTAGTAAATTTCTGTTTATTCAGGCAGTGTGCTCATACTTTACATATATTGTCTTGTGTAACACTCACATGGATTTTCTTTTGATGATGCTGTCACATCTGCAAGCTAAAACTGGTGCATGTGTTCATGAGTGCATGTGTGTGTGTGTGTGGTGAGAATGAGTGTGTGTGTGTGTGAAGAAAGACTTGTAATTCAAGTGACTTGGATATGGAGTATGCAGTCTTATAGAAGTTGTTTCTTGACTTTGTTTTCTGATGGATAAATTTTGTAATGGTTATGTGAACTAATAAATGATTAGATTGAAAAAAAGGTAAGAAATGCATCAAATGTGGAGAATCGGACAGCTATGTGTCTTTAAAATAAAATTAAAATTCCTGTGTGTTACATACACATGACACATGTGGGCATGTGGATGTCAGAGGACAACTTGCCAGAGGAACAGAAGTTTATTATCAAAACTTACCAAATAGAAAAGGGTAATTTACAAATGGTTTATTTTTTTCATATTCTTTTATTTTTCATTTTAAAATATACACTTCCACCCCTTCTCCCAGTCCCCTCCCTCTCCGCCACTACCCCTCCTCCCTCCCCCTGCTTCCTTAAGAGGGGGCAGGGTACCCAGCCCTGAGGAAAGCCCAAGGACCTCCCCCCTCCATCCCGGCCTAGGATGGCGTGCATCCATATAGAATAGGTTCCCAAAAAGCCAATACATGCAGAAGAGATAGGTCCCAGTGCCATTATCATTGGCTTCTCAGTCAGCCCCCATTGGCAGCCACATTCAGAGATTCTGGTTTGATCATATGCTCATTCAGTCCTGATCCAGCTGGATTTGGTGAGCTCCCATTAGATCAGGCACACTGTCTCAGTTGGTGGACCAGCCCCTCGCAGTCCTACTTCCTTGGTCATCATCTCCCACCTTCTGCTCTTCAACTGGACCTTGGGAGCTAAGTCCATTGCTCTGATGTGAATGTGGGTCTCTGTCTCTATGTCCATCCATCAGATGAAATTTCTTTTTTTTCATATTCTTTGATTTTTTTCATTAAAAATTTACATTTCCTCCACTTCTCCCAGTCCCCTCAAGCTCCCCCACCCCTCCTCCCTCCCCCTGCTTCCTTAAAAGAGGGCATGGTACCCTGCCCTGTGGGAAGTCCAAGGCCCTCCCCATTCCATCCCCGCCTAGGAAGGTGTGTATCCAAATAGACTAGGTTCCCAAAAAGATAACACATGCAGAAGAGCTAGATCCTAGTGTCATTATTGATGGCTTCTCAGTCTGTCCCATTGGCAGCCACATTCAGAGAGACTGGTTTGATCATCTGCTCGTTCAGTCCCAGTGTAGATGGATTTGGTGAGATCCCATTAGATCATGCACACTGTCTTAGTGGGTGGACCAGCCCCTCATGGTCCTAACTTCCTTGCTCATCTTCTCCCACCTTCTACTCTTCAACTGGACCTTGGGAGCTCAGTCCATTTCTCTGATGTGGATGTGGGTCTCTGTCTCTATCTCCATCTATCAGAGAAATTTCTATGGTGATGACCAAGATATTCATCAGTGTGACTATGAGACAAGGCTAGTTCAGGCACCCTCTTCTCTACTGCCCAAGTTCATAGCCGGGGACATCCCCGTGGACACCTGGGATCCATTCTAGAACCAAGCATCTTGCCAATCCTAAAATGTAGATATCTTATTCCCTAATCCAATATCCACCTTTCCTCCATCTCCACCCTGCCACTCCCCCAAGCTTTCCCCAGTCCTTCCTTTCTCCCTTCTCCATCCCATTTTCCCCTTTCCCCACCCATGACACCTACACCCACTGTTATTCCTGCCCCAGTGCTTCAAACTTTTGCCCGGCGATCTTGTTTGCTTCCAATTTCCAGGAGGATTTATATATGTTTTTCTTTGGGTTCACCTTGCCATTTGGCTTCTCTAGGCTAGTGAGCTATAAGCTTAATGTCCTTTGTTTATGGCTAGAGTCCACTAATGTGTGAATACATACCATAATCATCTTTTTGGGTTTGGGTTATCTCACTCAGGATAGTGTTTTCTATTTCCATCCATTTGCATGCAAAATTCAAGATGTCATTGGTTTTTTTTTTAACCACTGAGTAGTATTCTAATGTGTATATATTCCACACTTTCTTTATCCATTCTTCCATTGAGGGGCACCTAGGTTTTTTCCAGGTTCTGGCTATTACAAATAATGCTGCTATGAACATAGTTGCACAAATGCTTTTGTAGTATGATTGGGCATCTCTTGGTATTGTTGTGGTATTTACTGGATCCTGAGGTAGGTTGATTCCCAGTTTCCTGAGAAACTGCCACACTGATTTCCAAAGTGATTGCACGAGTTTGCATTCCCACCAGCAATGGATGAGTGTTCCCCTTACTCCATTTCCTCTCCAGCATAGGCTATCATTGATGTTTTTGATTTTAGCCATTCTGACAGGTGTAAGGTGGTATCTCAAAGTTGTTTTGATTTGCATTTCTCTGATCGCTAAGGAAGTTGAACATGACCTTAAGTATCTTTTGGCCACTCGAAATTTTTCTGTTGAAATTTTCTTTTCAAATGATTACCAAATTTTTTAATTGGGTAATTTAGCATTTTAATATCTAGTTTCTTGAGTTCTTTGTATATTTTGGAGATCAGACCTTTGTCTGATGTGGGGCTAGTGAAGATCTGCCTCTGGAAGCTCCTTTATTGTATAGGAACTTTTTGTTTTTCCATATAAAGTTAGTTATTCTTCTCTCAAGGACTGTGAAGAATTTTGTTGGGATTTTGATGGGGATTGCATTGAATCTATAGATTGACTTTGGTAGAATTGCCATTTTTACTATATTGTTCCTACAAATCCAGAAGCATGGGAGATCCTTCCATTTTTTGGTATCCTCTTCAATTTCTTTCTTCAAGGCCTTAAAGTTCTTGTCAAATAGATCTTTTACTTCCATGGTTAGTGTTACCCAAAGATACTTTATGCTATTTGTGGCTATCCTTAAAGGTGTTGTTTCTCAGATTCCCCTCTCTGCTTCTTTATCCTTTGTTTATAGGAGGGCTACTGATGTTTTTGAGTTGATCTTGTATCCTGCCACATCACTGAAGGTATTTATCAGCTGAAGAAGTTCTTTGGTAGAAGTTTTGGGGTCACTTATGTACACTATCATATCATCTGCAAATAACGAAAGTTTGACTTCTTCCTTTCCAATTTGAATCCCCATGATCTCCTTATTTTTTCTTATAGCTATTGCTAGGACTTCAAGCACTATATTAAAGAGAAATGGAGAGAGTGGACGACCTTGTCTTGTTCCTGATTTTAGTGGAATTGCTTTGAGTTTCTCTCCATATAATTTGATGTTAACTGTCAGCTTGCTATATATTGCTTTTATTATATTTAGATATGATCCTTGTATCCCTAATCTCTCCAAGACCTTTATCATAAAGTGGTGTTGAATTTTGTCAAATGCTTTTTCAGCATCTAATGAAATGATCATATGGATTTTTTCTTTCAGTTTGTTTATATGATGGATTACATTGATAGATTTTTGTATGTTGAACAAGCCCTGCATCTCTGGGATGAAGCCTACTTGGTCATAATGCATATTTTTTTGATGTGTTCTTGGATTCGTTTTGCAATTTTATTGAGAATTTTTGCATCGATGTTCGTAAGTGAGATTGGTCTGTAATTCTCTTTCTTGGTTGCGTCTCTGTGTGGTTTTGGTAGGGTAATTGTAGCTTCATAAAAAGAGTTTGGCAATGACCCTTCTGTTTCTATTATGTGAAACACATTAAGGAGTATAGGTATTAGCTCTTCATGGAAGTTCTGGTAAAATTCTGCATTGAAACCATGTCGTCCTGGGCTTTTTTTGGTTGGGACGTTTTTGATGACAGCTTCTATTTCCTCACGACTTATAGGTCTATTTAAATTGTTCTCCTGGTCTTGATTTAATTTTGGTATAGGGTATTTATCTAAAAAAACTGTCCATTTCTTTTACATTTTCCAATTTTGTGGCATTTGTAGTAAGACCTAATGATTCTCTGAATTTCCTTAGTGTCTGTTGTTATGTCACCTTTTTCATTTCTGATCTTGTTAATTTGCGTGTTCTCTCTCTGCCTTTTGTTTAGGTTGGATAGGGGTTTGTCGATCTTGTTGATTTTCTCAAGGAACCAGCTCTTTGTTTCATTGATTCTTTGGATTGTTTTCTGTGTCTCTATTTTGTTGATTTCAGCCCTCAGTTTGATTATTTCCAGTCTTCTACTTCTCCTGGGTGAGTCTGCTTCTTTTTTTCTAGAGCTTTCAGGTGTGCTGTTAAGTCACTAATGTGTGCTTTCTCCATTTTCTTTATGTGGGCACTAAGTGCTATGAACTTTCCTCTTAGCACTGCTTTCATAGTGTCCCATAGGTTAGGGTATGTTGTTTCTTTATTTTCGTTGAATTCAAGGAAGACTTTTATTTGTTTCTTTATTTCTTCCTTGAGCCAGGAGTGGTTCAGTAGTTGACTCTTCAGTTTCCATGAGTTTGTAGGATTTGGGGGGGTGGAATTTTTATTAAATTCTAACCTTACTCCATGGTGATCTAATAAGACACAGGTGGTTACTCCAAGTTTTGTATCTGTGGATGTTTGCTTTTTACTGAGTATGTGATTGATTTTCAAGAAGGTTCCATGAGATGTTGAGAAGAAGGTATATTCTTCCCTGTTGAGTGGAATGTTCTATAGATGTCTATTAAGTCCATTTGATTCATTACATTTATTAGATCTCTTATTTCTCTGTTAAGGTTCTGTCTGGTTGACCTGTCCTTTGGTGAGAGAGGAGTGTTGAAATCTCCTACAATTAGTGTCTGGGATTTGATGTGTGCTTTAAGTTCTATTAGTGTTTCTTGTACATATGAGGGTGCTTTTATATTAGGGGCATAGATATTCAGGATTGAGACTTCATCCTGATGACTTGTTCCTGTTATGTGTATAAAGTGTCCATCTCCATTTCTTCTGATTAATTTGAGTTTGAAGTCAATTTTGTTAGATATTAGGATAGCCACACCTGCTTGTTTCTTAGGTCCCTTTGATTGAAAAACCTTTTCCCAACCCTTTACTCTGAGATAATGTCTGTCTTTGTGGTTGAGGTGTGTTTCTTGTTACCAGCAGAATGTTGGATCCTTTTTTTGTATCCATTCTCTTAACCTGTACATTTGTATAGGTGAGTTAGTCCATTGATATTAAGCAATATTAATGACCAGTGGTTTTTAACTCTGGTTATTCAATGTTTTTGGGGTGGGGTGGTAGAGTTTGTGTGTTTCCCTTATATGATTTGTGCTTGTGTAGGAATGTTAGATGTCTGTTTTTTTATGGGTGTTGTTAGCTTCCTTTCATTGTGGTTTTCCTTCTAGTACTTTCTGTAAGGCTGGGTTTGTGGTTACATATTGCTTAAATTTGTTTTTATCCTGGAATATCTTGTTTTCTCCATCGATGGTGAAAGAAAGCTTTGCTGGGTATAGTAGTCTGGGTTTGCATCCATGGTCTCTTATTGTCTGCAGCACATCTTTCCACGACCTTCTGGCTTTTATGGTTTCCATAGAGAAGTCAGGTGTAATTCTGAGAAGTTTACCTTTATATGTTACTTGACCTTTTTCCTTTGCAGCTCTTAATATTCTTTCTTTATTCTGTATGTTTTGTGCTTTGATTATTATATGGTGATTGGATTTTTTTTTTGATGCAGTGTTTTCGGTGTTCTCTATGCTTCTTGTAGTTTCATAGAAATATCCTTCCTTAGGTTGGTAAAGTTGTCTTTTATAATTTTGTTGAATATATTTTCTGGGCCTTTGAGCTGCAATTCTTCTCCTTCTTCTACCCCTATTATTTTTAGGTTTGGTCTTTTCATGGTGTCCCAGATTTCCTGGATGTTTTGTGTTAAGAATTTGTTGGATTTCTTGTTTTCTTTGATCAATTAGTTTATTTTATCTGTCATATCTTCAGCATCTGAGATTCTTTCTTCTATCTCTTGTATTCTGTTGGTTATACTTGTCTCAGTAGTTCCTGTTCGTTTACCCAGATTTTCCATATCCAGCCATGCCTCGGTTTGTGTTTTCTTCATTGCCTGAATTTCGGTTTTCAAGTCTTGAACTGTTTCCATTACCTGCTTGATTGCTTTTTTCTTGGTTTTCTAGTGCATCTGTGAGGGATTTATTAATTTCTTCTAACTTTTTGTTAGTCTTCTCACCCATTTCTTTAAAGGAGTTTTTCACATCCTCTTTAATAGTCTCTATCACTTTTATAATGTTATGTTTAAAGTCGATTTCTTGTACTATTTCTTGTACTAGGCTTGTTCAAGTCTTCCTGTTGCATATTTGCTCAATCCTGGTGTTATGATGTTGCTTTTCAGGTTGTTGGAGGAATTCTTGCATTGGCGCCTGCCTATGTTTTCCTTTGAATGTGTTCAGGAGAGTATAGGTGGCTTGGTCCTTTTGTTGTGACTGACTGTGTACTTGGGGGATTTTTCTTGTTCTGCCCTCTCTTAGGTCCTCTCAGCATTGGCGTTGGTTCTCAGATCCCCTCCTTCCTGAAGTAGGCTGTGGTGGTGGTTCTAAGGACCCCCTCTGGATGGCTCTACTGGTATTGGATCAGGGCCACTTGCTGGCCAAGAACCCCACAGACAAAAGCACAAGCTTGGTAGATGCCAGCTCCTCCAGATGGTTCTGCTGGTACTAGATCAGGGCCACTTGCTGGCAAAGGACACACAGGCAAAAGCGCAGGCTTGGTAGATGCAGCTCCATGGAACAAAGAAATCCCTGCTGCCCTGTGCTCACCACCTTGTCCCCAGAGCCTTAGCCCTGAAGCAGGCTGCTTTGTAAGATCTTAGGACCCTGCAGGTGGAAAGGGGAGCTTGGGAGCAAGCTGGGTTGGGATAGCAGAAAAGCCAGTAGCCGGGAGAAGCCCTGCAGCTGAATGGTCAGAAAGTTTAAGGGGATGCACCCCGTTCCCGGGGCGTCTGGGCAGGAGCCGGGTGGGGACACACTTACCCTCCAGATGGCTCTGCTGGTACTAGATCAGGGCCACTTGCTGGCCAAGAACCTCGCAGGCAAAATTGCGGGCTTGGTAGGTGCAGCTCTGTGGAACCAAGGAACCCCTGCTGCCCTGTGCTCACCATCCTGTCCCCCTACAAATGGTTTATGAACAATGAATTATATTCTTTGTCCTTTCAATGCAAAGTGCTAAGGGATCCCTAAACACACCCTCTTCTGGTGTTAACTCAGAGGGCAGAAGAAATGAAATGCTTTTGTATTATACTCTAATTCATCCATTTTAAGATACTTCAAAAAAGTACAATTTTTTAAAGCTACATATATGTAATATATCATTCAAATATAACTGAAAATAGTCGTTTTATATTCTAATTAATGTCTAGCATAGAATGAGGCATTGGTCAATATCATTATCAATTAATGTTTCTGATTAATAAGCTGCATGCAAATATTGTGATTTTAAGTCGCTATTTCACAGCTTATAGAAGGTAAACGAATAACTCCCAGGAAAATGCTGTCCTTCAGGTCTGAATCAGGGGCAGGAAAGAGAAGAAAATCAGTCACTGAACCAAACTTCTGTCCCTTGCCATATTGACCTTGATGTTGTTTCTTTCCACCCTTCATGTTGGTCTTCACGGACCATCAGAAGGCAGTGGAAGGGCTGTGATTATCATCTCTGTATGTGTAAAGAATTAACTCCCAGGATATAGTTACTAAGGGAGAGTTTACTGGTTAGATTTTTAAACTCTACTCTACCAAAAACTTATTAGAAAATATTCATGATCAACAGTTGTCAATCTGTGGGCCAAGACCCCTTAAAGGGTCAAATGACTCTTTTACAGGAGTCACATAAGACTAACAGAAAGCACAGATATTTACATTATGCTTCATAACAGTAGCAATATTTGCAGGGCACTGGTGGTGCACACCTTTAATCCTAGCACTCTGAAGGCAGAGTCAGGTGTATCTCTGTGAGTTCAAGGCCAGTTTGGTCTACAGAGCTAGTCCCAGGACAGCTAGGGCTGTTACACAGATAGAAACCCTGTTTCCCTGTCCTGAAAAAAACAACACCCCCCCAAAAGGTAGCAAAATTACAGCTATGAAGCAGCAATGCAAATACTTTTATGTTTGGGTTCATCACAACATGAGGAACTGTCTTAAAGGGCCACAGCATTAGGAAGGTTGAGAACCACTCACTGTTCATGGTCATCCAAAGGCTGGTACTTTTACTCATATGAGCTACAGTATGTTGTAAAATTAAGATTCTTTTTTAAAATATTCATGATCTTGAAATCATTCTGATGATGTCTGCATTCTGTGAAGTCCTGCTCTTTTAGCTCTTGGACACAAGTTCAGTCCAAGGGGTGATCTCTGAGAGACGTGAAACTTGCTTTCTGGGCCGTAAACCAGTCAAAATTCACAAAAAGGAAGCTTTAAATTTACACATTGGGAAGGGGGTTGTTAGAGCTGGCTTTTAGAGCGTTAAGACTTTAGTGTGGAGCTCTGAATACGGCCTCTGTTGTCCTCCCCCCTTCCACTCTGGCTGTCTGGGCACTTGCTGTAGGAACTGGTAGGATGTTGTCTGCGCTAACATTGCCTCCTTTCTCCATTGATTTCTTTTCTGAATAGGCCTCCTTGAATTCATAGTTATCTGCATCTTTAGGGTTCCCCTAAGGGATATTGAATTTCCTGCTTCTAGGACTAATCAGAACCATTAATCAGCCATGAAAATAAGCACTGGCCTATATTAGGCCAAAGGCCTGAAGGAAATTAGGGCTGTCTCATTAGGCATTCAATATAGGAGGAATGTATTTATTTATGAAAACTGTGTTCTATAAGGGACCTGACAAGGTAGAAGAAAAGGGTTTCCATGTTTATGTGCTTGGGAGTTCAGGGACTGTTTCCAGAACAATGTGCAGGCTGCAAGGCTTGCTCACACCAGGCACATGACCACATGGGTAGGTAGACAGACTCTAGACTTTGGCTTCAGGAGAAATGAGTAGGAGTTTTGTTGACCACCATCCTACATCTTTAATTAAGTAATATACTATATTAGTCTTATCTGTACAATCATTTTCTCAGAATGTTGTGGAATCTTATTAGTAGGAAATACATCATCAATTTGGTAGTAAAACCCTGCTAAGTTGGTTTTCTCTGAAACAAGTTTTCAGAAAGGTTTGGGAAATATAGGCACCAGCTGTGCTGGCAGGTTTGATGTCAACCTGAAACAAGCTAGAGTCATCAGAAAGGAGGGAGCCGCAGTGGAGAAAAGGACTCCATAAGATCTGGTTGTAAGGCATTTTCCTAATTACTGATTGATGAGGGAGGGCCCAGCCCATGTGGATGGTACCATCTCTGATCTGGTGGTCCCTGGGTTCTATAAGAAATCAGACTGGGAAAGCCACGAGGAACAAGCCAGTAAGCAGCTCCCCTCCATGGCCTCTTTATCAGTTCCTGACTTCAGATTCCTGCTCTGCTTGAGTTCATGCCTTCACTGTTTTTGGTGTGGGACTGTGGGTAAATAAATCCTTATCAGGTTGCTTTGCTCATGGTAATTCATCACAGTTATAGCAACCTTAACTAAGGCACCAACCTAGGGGAGTGAGGAGACTAAAAACTGGAGAAAGGAGTAGGTAAGAAAAACAGAGCTATCTATTAAGTCATCTGGTTTGAAAGTTTATATTTTGAAAACTTACTCCACAATTTAGTAGGTTAAGAAGTAGTATTTTAATAACTGATTAGGCCATGAAGTCTCTTTATTAATGGCTATTTAAAGGACAGCATCACAGAAATTGGTTAGTTATTGTGGCAGCAGATATGCTTGAAAATACTTATCTTGGTGTTTCTTGTGTACTTTTTGAAAATGTGGTTTGCTCTGCTCTGTACAATGAAGCAAGAAAGGCCTCACTAAATGCAAACAATTGATTTTGCATTTCCCAACTTTAGAACCATGACCATAGTAAATTTCTCTCTCTCTCTCTATGTATACTTATATATGTATATATATACACACACATGTGTATTTATACAATATATACATATACATATATGTGTGCATATATTAAGTTTGGAGATGACATAGCCAAGTTCTTCCTTCTTATCTTTTTTCTTCACATATTTTTTCCTGGTGTGAGTTGAGTCCCATCCAAATCTAGGCTTGACTTTTTTGAAAATGGAAAGTCCTTTCATGGCCATTTGTGGCAATGTTTCTTCTTTGCTATCATGAATATCTCATGGTGTGTGGGTAAGGGAAACATGAAACAGAAGGAAAACCTCATAGGAAAACTCAGTTTTGTTCACTGTCCTGCTTTTCATCTCTTTTGCCATGGTTACCTTTCCACAGACTTCCCTTACAATCGCCCAGCAAGCAGCATGCCCTTTCTGCTTATTGTTGGCCTCCAGAGGAAAATGCAGTCACTCACCCTTCTCTGACATCAAGAGCCCCTGTCATCTGAGAAAACAGTGAATTCTATTGCTCAGGTAAGTGTTTGGTGTGGAATTGAAGGGCTTGTTCAGGCTCTCAGTCCCATTAGAGCCATCATTTCATTACAGAGGATTTGTCCCATAGTTCTACTTATGATTTAATTTCTTTATCTGTAAAGTAGCAGTAATAAGTAGTTGCATAGAATTATTATGAGAATTAACACAAGATATGCAAAAGTACTTTGTAAAGGGCAAGTGTCTTTAAATATATTTTAGTCTTTTCTATTTTTTCTTTTATAAATTTTTAATTGTTTTTATTGAATTACATATTTCCCCCCTCCCTCACTTCCTCTCCTCTCCCCTTCTACTCTTTCCCATGGTTCTCATGCTCCCAATTTACTCAGGAGATCTTGTATTTTCCCACTTCCCATGTAGGTTAGATCCATGTACATCTCTCTTAGAGTCTTCTTTGTTGTATAGATTCTCTGAGATTGTAAATTGTGGGATGGTTTTTCTTTGCTTTATGCCTAAAAGTCATTTATGAGTGAATACATATGATATTTATCTTTCTGGGTCTGGGTTACCTCACTTAATATGATATTTTCTAGATTGATCCATTTGCCCGTGAATTTCAAGATGTTATTATTTTTTTTCGGCTGAGTAGTACTCCCTTGTGTAAATGTACCACATTTTCCTTATCCATTCTTTGATTGAGGGGAATTTAGGTTTTTTTCCAGGTTCTGGCTATGACAAATAATGCAGCTATGAACATATTTGAGCACATTTCCTTGTGGTACAATTGAGCATCCTTTGGATATATACCCAAAAGTGGTATTTCTATGTCTTGAGGTAGGTTGTTTCCTAATTTTCTGAGGAATTACCATACTGATATTCAAAGGGGTTGTATCAGCTTGCATTCCCAGCAGCAATGCAGGAGTGTTCCCTTTACCCCACATCCTCTGCAGCATAGGTTGTCATCAGTGTTTTTGATCTTGGCCATTCTTACAGGTGTAAGATGGAATCTCAGAGTTGTTTTGATTTGCATTTCTCTGATGGCTAAGGATGTTGAGCATTTCCTTTAATGTCTTTCAGCCATTTTAGAATCTTCTGGTGATAGTTCTCTGTTTAGGTCTGTACTCCATTTTTTTATTGGATTTTTTGTTCTTTTGATGATCAATTTCTAGAGTTCTTTGTATATTTTGGAGATCAGCCCTCTGAAATCATCCAGCATGATCAAGTCAGCTTCATCCCAGATATGCAGGGATGGTTCAACAAATCAAAATATGTCAGTATAATCCACCATATAAACAAATTAAAAAATATACACATGATTATCATTAGATGATGAAAGAGCCTTTGACAAAATACAACATCCCTTCATGATAAAGATCTTGGACAGTGCAGGGATACTGGGAACATTCCTAAACATAATAAAGGCAATATACAACAACCAACATAAAACTAAATGGAGAGAAACATTGATCCCACTGAAATCAGGAACAAGACAAGGTTGTCTAATCTCTCCATATCTATTCAATATAGTCATTGAGGTTCTAGTTAGTCTTTTCGTATGCCAACTTTTGACAACTCACAAATATCTACCCCACTGAAATTCTGGGATAGAAAAATGTAAGTAACAAAAGCAAAGTCAGTTAAGCCAGACAGTGGTCGCATACACCTTTAATCCCAGCACTTGCGAGACAGGTCAACAGATCTCTGAGTTTTAGACCAGCCTGGTCTACAGAGCTAGTTCAATGATAGGCAGGATTACACAGAGAAACCCTGTCTTAGAAAAAAATCTAAGTCAACTAATAAAAAGTGTCTGATTTCTTACTAAAATAGGTGTTGTGATTTTGATCCACCTGAGTTTCTGTTCTTTGTTCTCAGTCTTGAGGCAGCAAAAATTTAACTAAGTAGGATAAGAACTGTAGTTTCTGCACCTGTCTCAGCTCCAGGGCATCATTTGGAATTAATATGTCCTGCAGACTTTCTGCTATATTTCTCCTGTAGTTGTTTTACTACATTTTCATTTGTTTATAATCTGTAATTTCTCTTCACAACCCAATTTTTGTCTGTTAATGGGAGATGCATAGGCCTTGGTGCATCTGACAGTCTGAAGAGCTCCAGATATCTGTCTCCACACCCCTTAACTGATATTGTAATGATTACTCCCACACTTTCTGTTTTACATGGATGTTGGGGGTTGAACTTGCATCTACTTGTTTGCCAAGCAAGTACTAAGCTTTTGCTTGAGTCTCTCTTCTGTATTTAAAGTCTTTACTGAGAGTGCCTGCCATTATTTCACTTTCAGTATATTCCAAATTTAAGTTATGATGTTTTTTAACCCAAAACCTAACTTAGGTTAAATTCTTCGAGATGGATCACCATTGTGCCCATATCATATGCTTCTTTGTTTGATGGAAATGAAACAATGATTTTAAACTGCAGAGCACAGTGCTGAACACACATTGCACATTCTCAACAAACATTGGCTATTACTATCAATATGTAAATGACCTGAGGGGCTCACAGCCACACACATTAGTGAAGCAATTTTTTTTCATTTCTTTATAATAAGCTTCCCTTTCCCTACCATTCCTCCTTCCCCCCTCTCTCTTCTTCTTTACTACTGTGTTAGTGTGTGTGTGTGTGTGTGTATGTGTGTGTGTTTATGTGTGCATGTGTGTGTGTCCCCCTCCCCTCTTGCTTTATTAGTACTGAGTTTGAGCCCATGGCTTTGCACATACTAGGCAAGTGCTGTATCACTGAATGTATATGTCCTCAGCCCTTTGTAATTTGTGTTTATGATAATCTCATAAGAAACAGTTATTGGGGCTACAGAGATGAGTCAGTGGTGAAGGAGGCTGGTTGCTCTTTTAGAAGAGTCAGGTGCAGGTCTCAGCACACACATGGTGGCTTGCAACTGTCTGTACCTCCAGTTACAGGGGATCCAGAACCCTCTTCTGGCCTCCATGGGCATCAGGCATGAATGTGCTACACAGACATACATGCAGACACAACACTCAAACACATAAAATAAAAAAAGCATAAAAAACCAGCAGTTAGTAATATCATCTACTGTTACATCAGTTTTAAAGTTACTGTAAAGGAAGAAAGAAAAACAACGTAGAATATTTTCTTTTCCCAAGGTTCACTAAAAAAGCTTCAGCTTTCTGGATTAAGTGTGGCATACCTTGCTAGATGAAAGGAAAGCAAAACTAACATGAAGTCATTCATGAACACATGAGCAGGAAGTGTAGAGAAAGGTTTTCTTAGTTCAACTAGCTGACTGCTTTATATTTATTTAATAACAAATGTAAGGTGTATTAACCATAGACTGCTTTATATTTATTTAATAACAAATGTAAGGTGTATTAACCATACATTAAGAGTATTTTAGACTTTTGGAAATAACCAATATTTTAGAGTTTTTGGATAATTGTCTGTTTTGGGATGTCTGGTCCCCATTTGCTTGGCTGTTTTTAATACAAAACATGTGTTGTCATTTTTTAAGTGGGAAGTTTACTGACTAAGTGGTATTGAATTCAATCAACAAAATCATTATGATTATTCACTCTCCCCAGCCTTAGCAGCTCAATATATTTAGGTGAAAACACCCATTCATTCATCAGTTTATATTTAGGGTAGGATAAAATTATAAACTTCAAGCTGAATTTTATGATAAATTTATAAAGACAGAAAGTGGAAGAATTTTTCAAATCTTTCATATGAGATTTGAATCTCGATCTTTGTCTTACAGAGTTCAATGTATCCTCTAAGACCAAGGTCCTTCTTCTCAGTCAATTTTATTTATGTAAAATCTTTCATCAAAAGATCACAAAGAGCTGTCTAACCTGCTATAAAGAAACATAAATCACAAAAGAAAATGAAATGCTCAAACAATAAAATTATACATTAGAGGCCCATTTAAGTTGAGAGAAAAGTCTTGGCTGAAGTATACAGAATGTAAGTTGTAATGGGAAGCTATTTCATAAATTTGGTGAAAAATGAAAAAAGCCCACTTCTAATCATGAAGAGCCTATTATTAGGAATGATCACTTGCATACTAGTGCTTTAATGAAAGGGTGAAGAGCATAATAACGTGAAGGAGAATTGTCAGAGGACCGAGACACTTGCTGCACCCAAGAAGGAAAAAGAATATTCTCCCCATCCAGATGGGCATTGTGCCCAAACTGTTGTGCTGTTTAACATGCCTGGTATCAATTTCTCTCATGCTGCTCTCAGAGACCTATGCTAAGGTCCCATAGTACATACATAATATTCATATATTTATGATACTATCTACCTCACAGGAGTCTCAAGGAAGCCATGGGGACCTTTCACTCTTTGCTGTCATCCTTACTTGCTTCCTCAGCACAGATCCATCCAGTGTCCCCTAAGTCTCTGGATTTCTAATTTATAGTCAGAAAGATATTCATTTTCATGTCCCCAAGCATAGGAGAAATACAAGAATCTTGTATTAGTATTTTCTTAGCAAAAGTCAGCAGAAGTCCTTTTGCATTTACTTCCATGTAGTAGCTGAGGAATTTTGAGGCACTGGTCTTTTTTATTGCTATTAAAATAAACATAAAGAAAATGCTTCTCGGGACAAAGTTTGTAGCATTCAAATTAAAGTATATGTTTTAATTTTAGAATTTCAAATGTGTCTAAGATGTTAATTCCTCTTGCTTGAATATTCAAGTCTGATTCTTGATAATTCATTTGTAGTTTGATGCATATACCTGCCAACTTATTCTGAGAAGACTTACACAAAGTGTGGTGTTCATACCTTCCTGATAGCTAAAATGCATGTTTAAAGTGATGTACAATCTGTATGTAGTATATGTTAAGATTAGGTGGTAAAGATAGTGTATAGAAAATTTTAGTATTTTCTTAATTTATGACTGAAGATATGTGGTTTATCATTTGCAAATTCACAATTAAGCACCGTAAAGTACCAAGAATGTGTAGTTTATGTCTTATATTCTCAT
The DNA here is from genome assembly GCA_004026605.1 of Ondatra zibethicus. Lineage (NCBI taxonomy): Eukaryota > Metazoa > Chordata > Mammalia > Rodentia > Cricetidae > Ondatra > Ondatra zibethicus. The sequence goes on along the minus strand of PVIU01014438.1, from coordinate 26,107 downwards.
AATTAAGCATTGTCAAGTGATAGGGTAATCTGTATATTGGAGATGAATACAGAGGAGAGAGAGAAGTAGTGTGAGGAGGGAATCACCTCTACCACTGGGGTGATTTCTCTGTACTGATGATATTGGAACTAAGACCCAAAAGGAGGAATGGAACTGGCCACATTTGCAGGAGGGAGCAGAATGCATAAAGAAAGGAAACATATTCAAATGTCTGAGGTACTGCAAATAAGGCTGTAACATGAATGCCATCGACATGTTGTGGAATCTAGTTAAAATGCAAGTTTCTAGGTGATGTATCAGGCAAGTTCTTGGTTTCAAACAATGGAAGTGGCTACTGTGGTACAAATGTATACTCACACATCCATGTATTGTTAATTTAACCCTCAATTGAACAGTTCTGAGAAGTATTGGATTTGGGGAGATCTGTAGGTCACAAGGGCTCTACCCTCATAGCTAGATTGTTGCTAGTATAGACAGGGCTTGTGGAAGTGGTTGCCTTTCTACATTCTATAAAACATACGAACCCCACCACACAGCAGAGTTTTTATCTTCAACTTTCCCACATTTAGAATGGGGGAAATAACCCTCTCTGCCTTATACATTACTCCGTCTGTGCCATTTCATTATGTCAGTACAACATGGGTTAAAACAGTAATGATGGTTTCACAAGCTTGAAGGAATTTGTTTCACATCTATAATTGATGGGAAATGGGGAGAAATAGCTTTGAATAATGAGCAGGAACCAATGGCAACAAAGGAGAAGCACATCTTTAGGCCATTGCTGATATTTGCGTGTTTGTGATTCCAATGGATAACGAACACTGACAGTTTATGTTCCAAGGAAGCCTTTCTTAATCTTCTCCAGGACTTTATGGTTCTTTCTCAGGATTCAGATGCCCACTTGGGGAAGTCAACATTCTGTAGACAGACCACAAATGTGTAGTACGTCCAGAAGTTGGAAAAGAAATGAATCTTTGGAATATGGAGACTTACACAGTGATGATCTCGGTCCATATTGCCACTAACTCCTGAAATGGAACAAACCTGATTTAGATGCAGTTTGAATTCATTAACACTGTTGGGTTGGAGGTGGCATGATTCTGGATTTCAAAGAATGATTATCCCAGCTGTTGCTATTGAACGTGCCCCTGGAGAAGGGAAGTGGTATTCTATTTGTTGCAGAAACAGTTGGTAAACTTAGATAACTGAAAAATAATTTCATGAATAGAATAATATATTTTTATATATTAGCTATAATTTAAAACATAACCAGGCAAGGCAGAACTGTTTTGAATATTTTTCTCTTAGACCTCAACTGCCTTTAGCTTCCTATCCTGTCAAAGGCAGGGACTGAGGAAGACCTAACTGCAACTACCACTTGGACTCTTCGGGAGCCCAAAGAACGAAACAGGGATTTATCAATCTCTGAAGTCCACACTAAAACTTGGTAAGAGATTCAGGGAAATTCAGACATAAAACTGGACTTTTTTTTTTTTTTTTAAACGAAGGACATAAAACTGCAAACAAAGTGTTGGCCTTGTGAGCACTGGTATGTTAGTAATTGATACTCTTTTCATTGCGCCCTCTTTGAAAGCAATTTTGCAAAAGTAGAAATAATTTAAAATAACATTTTTTTCTAGAGTCTTAGATTTTTAAATCACTGCAGACGTGATACAAATTCTTAGTGGATGTCTTAAAGGAAAATTCCAGATGAGAAAGGACTGAAACTTGCTGCCCATTAGTCTCCCAAAGTGCACAATAGAGAAATCATTTAGAAGGGAAAAACTCTCCAATTTTCTCTGACAGTCAATGTCAGAGTAGTGAAATTCAGGTAGCTAGTATATTTTAAAAGCAGTGACTGAGTAATCCTGACATATTCTAATGAAGCTGCTAAATGGTTAATAATTCATAAAACAGTCTTTTTGCAACAAAATTAAGAAATTTCCTGAATGTATGACTGAGATAAAAATGAAAGGGAGGCATTTATCAGGAAGGAAATCAAATTACAGTGTGAAATGCAGCTCATGGTCTTACACACACTCACTCTTACTCACGCACCCCTGATTCATACAGAAAATTAGTGGTGCTTTCTGACCAATTTTCCGATTGCCTTTCAAAATTCTATTTTTATAGCCAATTATATTTCTATTTTGGAAGACGAAGGAGGGAGAGCCCTTCTAATATTTGTTAAATGCTTTTCAGGTTGACAGTTTGGTTATTTGGTGGTTCATATGGCTTGGTGCTTTCTTATTTTATCATTGTGATGGTTTTCCAGATGGCTGTTGCAATTAGATAGATGAGAAAATTAAAGGCTCAGAGTAGATAAGAATTTTTGTAAAGTCATGGACCTGGTAGGTAGATAGGTGGACTGGACTCTCAAAACCAGGTTTGATTAATTCTCCAATTTATAATTTCTTCTAAACCTTGCATACTCCTAGGTAGTATGCATATGAAAATTTAACATATAGCTACTATTATTTAAAGATTAGTGTGTGCTTGAATTTACTCAGACCATAAGAAAAAATTCTATTATTAAATTAATGGACCTATAAAATTGGCAATGTAAAATTTTCACAGAAAACAAAAAAATCACGTGACTGGTGGGAAAATCTTTATAATAATTAATGATGAAATCCATGTTCCACAGCATATAACCTTATTGTAACATTATTCATATAAACCATAGTGGTATATAAGCTCTTTTGTGTGGTCTTTGATATTTTATTAATTCATTTTCCTTTTATTGAAAATAGATTTTTCCCACATACTATATTCCAATTCCACTTTCTGCTCCTTCTACTCCTCCCAGTTCTTCTTCTCATCCCCTCTCCTCCCATCCTTATCACCCCTTTCTATCTCTCATTATTTTAAAAAATGGCTTATAAGGGATGATAGCAGGATATAATATCATAAAATTAAATAAGACAAAAGCAAAACCCTAGCACAATGGAATAGGATACGATAAAACAAACAAGGGGAAAAGAGCCCAAGAAAAGGCACAAGAAACATATATAGATGCAGAGACCCACTCCTTCACATCCTCAGAATTCCCATAAAAACATTAAACTGGAAGCTATAATATATACCCAAAGGACCTGTAAGGTTAAAAAAAGAGGAAAAAATAATATAGAATTAAAAAAATAAACATGACATAGCATGATGAGACGTGTTAAAGATACCATTGAGTTTGTTTTCCGTTGGCCATACACTGCTGGCCATATAGCCTGTCCTTAAGAGTACTTTTCTTCCACAGTGAGGCTCCAACATAGGAAGCTAAATTTTTATTTTTATGTGTTATGAATTGGAGACAGCTTCTGGGCTAGGAATGGGAGCATGTGTCCACTTCTTTCAGCTCTAGGATAACATGTGGCACAACCCTGTGCAGGTCTTATGGATGCTGCTTCAGTTTCTGTGAGCTCATGTCTAAGTCCTGTTGTGTCTAGAAGTCCTTGTTTCCTCTGTATTTTTCATCACTTCTACTTCTTACACTCTTTCAGCATCCTCTTCCCTAGGGCTCCCCGAGTCCATGGCAGGAGGAATGTTTCCATCTGATGAGGGAGGAAGCTTCTCAGGAGGATGGTTGAGCATGGCACTGATCCATAAGAATAGCAGAAAGTTATTAGGAGTCATTTTACTGCTACATTCTCTTAGTAGAATAGTAGCATTACCTTAAGTCCTTGAAATTTCTAATCTAAGATTCTTTGCCACCCATGGAGTGTTGAGAAGGGGTTCTATTTCATGGAGTGGGCTTTAAGTCAAATCTGTTATTGGTTGGTTACTTCAGCAAGCTTTGTGCCACTATTGCTCTAGCATATCTTGCAGGCAAGACACCATTTTGGATCAAAAAATGTGTCGTTGGGTTGGTGGTGACATTTCATCTTTGGTAGCATGCAGAGTACCTTCTTGTGCCAAAGATGATAGCACATAAGGCTGAATGCTCTATGTAGGCACCAGTTCAACCTCTCCATGTTCAATGAGTTGTGTACGTATTGTCTTCAACAATGGGATCTTGTTGTTAGTTTGTGGAAAGCGACCTATAGTCTTCCTAGCAGTCTGGGTTGTTTGGAGGTTCCCATGGGACTATTTTGTCCAACAACTCAAATATATGTAATCAATTTCTCGTACTGGAATATTGGTGGAAGGCTGTTTGTTTGTTTCCCAGCCACCCAAACTCCCAAAATAATCACATAGAAACTATATATTTAAATTGCTGCTTGGCCAATCACTTAAGCGTACTGCTAGCTAGTTCTTATATCTTTGGTTAACACATTTCTATTAATCTGTGTATTGCCATGTGGCTATGGCTTACTCGCAAGGTTCCTATGCATCTGTCTCCTGTACACAGCCACATGGCTTCTCTTTGACCTCCCCTACTCTCTCTCTATATATATATCTCTGCCAACCTGGCTATATTCTGTTAAGCCATTGGCCAAAACAGCTTCTTTATTAATCAATAAAAGCAGCACATAAACAGAAGTACTTCTCACACAATTTCACCTAAAGCTCAGGAAACATTACAGAAGAGGGAATAGAAAGATGCAAGAGCAAGAACATGGCGTTCTTACTGTAAAGTCAGAAGCTATATACCTAAAGTCTCAACAACATGACTGTCTAAACATGAGTTGAGAGAGCAATGTGGAGGGGGAACTGTCACAAGACTTCAACCCCAGACAAGTAACTACTGGCAACAAAGGAGTGCTGAGTATATGAGAAATAGTCTTCCCCAGGTAAGAAATAATAATTTCTACCCAATATAAAATGGTCAGCTCTAAAATCATACATGAAAATAACATTATACAGACTCAACAGGTTACATTTAGAAATATATATGTATAAATATATATGTATACATATGTACACATATACATACTTGTAACAACAATTAATGAATAAGATGCCCCGAATTTGAAAGAGAGGGAGGATGAGAACATGGGACAGTTTAGAGGGAGGAAAGAGAAGGGAAAAATGATGAAGATATAATTTCAAAAGTAAAATAAATAATAATAAAGTATACTCAAGGGACATAATTATTATTTGGAGCTTTTAAAAATGGATTCTAAAGAAGCAGCTATTCATCACTCAGGATATAGTTTGAGTGGTTCTCTATTTTGATTGACATGCTTGTGATTTTGGTCATATGCATGCCAGATTATGCACAGGCATAAGGTCGTAGGCAGAGGTTGTTTCTAAAATTCAATTTGAGACCACAGTTTGACTCAAACCTGGTTGATCCATTGCTGGATTCTGCTCCAGGATGTGTTTGAAACAAGGTGTTACATAGGACTGCTGAGGAGAGTAACCTATTCCCATCATTTGGAGCAGACACACAGGCAGCTCCATGGAGCTTTGGGTCTGTGGTTGCTAAGGGCTTGTTAGATGCATCGACTGGAGAACAGTGTGTGCATGGCCCAATCCATGTGGACTTCCAGGTTGCTGATTCATTCCTTATGGTTGTCTGCATCAATCTCAATATGTTTTATCCCCTTTAAGATTCATGTTGAAATATAATTTCTAATGTAATGATGTTGGGGTGTAAAACTTTAAGGAATGTTTGGGCTATGAAAATGAAGCCTCCATTAGCAAGTCATTCTCTTCTGTAGGGATTGGGCTAATTCTCTAAGGACTAAGTGCTTACCCTTGCTCTGAAGGGACTGGATTGGTCACTGTCATGAAACCAGCCTGTCCATGTTCTTTCTCTCTTCCACATCTACCTGCTTGTCTTTCTGTCAGATTGTAATGCATTACAAGACTTCCATCAGAGATACTCACCTAATCTTGAATTTTAAGGTTCCTTCCTCCTTAATTAAAACTATGTCCTTTATAACTCACTGAGTTTCAGGCATTATGTTACAGCAAAAATGAACAAAGGAGGTCCAAAGTCCCAAGGAACTTGATTGTAAGAGTGCAAATGTGTTTATCCATAAAACATTTTTTTAAAAGAAATTTTTTTCTTTTGAAGAAATGGCCCTGTCACATACTGTGATATGAGTCAGACATGAGTTCAGACTCTTAGAACCAGCATAGTTGTCAAGTGTGGCAGTGAGTGCCTGTGACCCAAATGCTGGGGCATGTCATATGTGCAGATAGGCAGATTCCCGAGCTAACTGGCCAGTGATATATCAAGTCTCAGGTTGGGTGGAAGCCCTGTTTCAAAACTAAGGCAGAGAGCAACAGATGGAGGTACCTGGAATTAACATCTAGCCTTTGCACATGCATACATGTGCAAGCACACACTCACATATGCTTGCATTCCCACAACACACTACTGACATGTGCATGGTCCTGTGTGTGTGCCTGTGTGCATGTACATGTGCACACACAGAGAGAAGAGTATGGTTTTTCTGGTAGGGAAGAAGTGAGAAAACCCACTAGAAGCATTTTCTTGCCGTACAATGAGAGTTTAGGTTTTTATTGATTATCTATAATATTAGAAAAATATTCTCTTTGGTTTTTGGATTTTAGAAAAAAGGTTATTATGGCTCCTTAAATTCTTAGTATGATGAGTAGAAATTTGCATTGGGAGAGTTCTTAAAATGAAAAAAAAATAGAATGAATTTCATTAGTTCCAGCATTAAGATGTGAAAATATCAATTACATTGTATATGTTCACAACAAAACTGTAGATACTTTCATAGAAAGGATGGATGTTTTTTGATAGTGGGCTTGAGGAAGAAATATCATATTAATCATCTTTGTGTATGTCTGGTACCTCAATAATTTTGGGTTTATTTAGCAAACCAGAAAGAAGCTAGAATTTGACTTTGAATCCAAATGAGGACTCCTGCCTGTCTGGATATATATATATATATATATATGTGTGTGTGTGTGTGTGTGTGTGTGTGTGTATGACTGCAGAGCCACTACTACCTGAATTTCTTCATTGCTGAATGATTGACAAGAGCCAGGGCTGGGATTTATAAGGCATGGCTCTCTATGAGAGCACAGAAGTGCCATTCAGCATAGAAAGTGCAAAATTTTCCACCAGAAATATATGCTGGAAAAAAAATCTTCCATCACATGGTTCTACTCAAACTGGATGAATTCATGTCAAAGTTTCCAAATAGATCCATAGGTATGACTATGCACAGATTCAACTCCAAATATATCAAAGACTTCAACATAAAACCAGTTATACTGAACTTGATAAACAAGAAAGTAAGGAATAGTCTTTATCTCACTGACACAGGAAAGTACTTACTGAACATAGAACTGTTAACATGAGCACCATGATCAACAATTTGTGAATGGAACTGATTGAAACTGAGACTTCTGCACAATAAAGGACACTGTTATTTGCACAGAACAGCAGCCTACAGAATGGAAAAAGAGTTTTAACAGCTACAATAGTAATCCTAATATATATGAGGCTTTTTAAAAAACTACTTATCAAAAAACCCAATTTTAAAATAGGGTACAGTCTAAAAGGAGAATTCTAAGTATAGGAAAATTAAATGACTGAGAATCATATAAAATGTTCAATATTCTTAACCATTTGAGAAAGGTAAGTCAAAACTACTTTGAGATTTCATCTTGCACTTGTGAGAATAGCTTTGTTCTGGAACTCCTTCTGTAAGGCAGGCTATCCTTGAACTCACAGAGATCCGCCTGTCTCTGCCTCCCCAGTGCTGGGATTAAAGGTGTGTGCTACCACACCTTGAAGTCACAGAGTTCAGTCTACCTCTGATCCCAAGTGTTGGGATTAAAGTGTGTACCACCACACCTGACTACTCTCTTTCTTTTTTATTTTAAGGACTTTAACCTTTTCTTTTTTCAAGCCTGCATATATTTTTAACATATGATAAACTATTTAGAGGTTTTCTTCATCTTTGAATCACTCTTTACTGTATATTTCTCTTTTTCTGACCACATGAGTCTTTAATTTATCAAGCAATATGGGTATCATTAAAGCCATGGCTTTGACATTTGGATCCAACCCATTCCTTAGCTTTCTGCGATTCCAGCATCATGGTAGAGGTACTGGCTGTAGCTATGTTTATTGCCACAACTCTATGGCATTTCAATGTCCCTGCCAGCAAGCAAGCTGCAGCAGTGTGCTCACAAACCACACTCAAATGCTCCATAGTTAGACCGCCTGCCTGAAAGAGTAAGAGTTTGCCCTGGCAGGATGGTTCAGAAAGCTGGCATTTTAAAATGGTGCAGCTTTTTTACTGCTATGGATGAAAACTGAAAAGCATGTAGTCAGCTTTTCATCAACACCATTTAAGTGTTTTGTGGCAGGACCTCTTAAAGAGCTTCAGGGTTATGCAGCTAAAGCTGAGTCAGGAAGCCTCTTAGATGAGAACGCTTGCTTGCCTTTAGCAAGCAGAGCAGACCAGAGAAATTGCTGCTACCAACAAAACATGCTTTACTCTATTCTTTCCCAAGCTTTCTCAGGCTTTCTGTGGATGCAGTTATCCACGTGGGTGCCATTCTGTAACATGAGGGCTGGGCTTGTCAGGGTTTCTGTCCTGCCGAGTTCCCACAGCCAGTAAGCTCCAAAGAAAATCACCCAGAGTCTACATTAGATACAAACTGATTGGCCCATTAACTCAGGCTTCATATTAGCTCTTATAACTTATATTAACCCATCATCTTTATCTATGTCAGCCACATGGCTTGGTACCTTTTTCAGCAGGGCAGGTCACATCCTGCTTCTTCTGTGGTCTCGGCGGGACTGCAGAGGGAGCTTCCTTCTTCCCAGAATACTCCTGTTCTCATTTCCCCACCTCTACTTCCTGTCTGGTTTTCCCACCTATACGTCCTGCCTGGCTATCAGCCAATTAGTGTTTATTTAATATATAATTGACAGAATACAGACAATTCTCCTGCACCCAATTTTTATGAAACTAATTATGATTCTTTTTTTTTTTTGTCGATGCAAAAGCATGAGGATTTTATTAATTCTGTCGTGACAGTGTCTTTCAGCATTCAAGAAGCCACAAAGACCCCAAATAGCTGGTACAGGCTACTTTTTATTTTTTTTCATATTCTTTTTCATTCAAAATTTTCATTCAAAAATTTACACTTCCTCCCCTTCTCCCAGTCTCCTCCAGCTTCCCCACTACTTCTCCTCCCTCCCCCTGCTTCCTTAAGAGGGGGCAGGGTACCCTGCCCTGTGGGAAGTCCAAGGCCCTCCCTCACCCATCCTGGCCTAGGAAGGTGTGCATCCATATAGACTAGGTTCCCAAAAAGCCAATACATGCAGAAGAGATAGGTCCCAGTGCCATTATCATTGGCTTCTCAGTCAGCCCCCATTGAAAGCCACATTCAGAGATTCCGGTTTGATCATATGTTCATTCAGTCCTGGTCCAGCTGGATTTGGTGCGTTCCCATTAGATCAGGCACACTGTCTCAGTTGGTGGACTAGCCCTTCGCGGTCCTGACTTCTTTGCTCATCTTCTCCCACCTTCTGCTCTTCAACTGGACCTTGGGAGCTCAGTCCATTGCTCTGATGTGAATGTGGGTCTCTGTCTCTATCTCCATCAATCGGATGAAATTTCTATGGTGATGATCAAGATATTCATCAGTGTGATTATGGGACAAGGCTAGTTCTGGCACCCTCTCCTCTGCTGCCCAAGTACCTATCTGGGGACATCCCCATGGACACCTGGGATCCCCTCTAGAGCCAAGTCTCTTGCCAACCCTAAAATGGCTCCCTTAATGTAGATATCTTATTCCTTTCTCCAATATCCACCCTTCCTCCATCTCCACCCTCCCAATCCCCCAAGCTTTCCTCAGTCCTTCCTTTCTCCCGTCCCCTCTCCCCTTCGCCCACCCCCACCCCTAACCTCCACCCCATCCCCACTCCTGTGCTTCTAACTATGATTCTTCAGTCAAGAGATCATACTAATATTTTTGTTTCTGGATGAATTTCTTAATACCCATAAGTTTTTTTTCAGATCATGAACACAGATAAAAGAGAACTTGCCCCAGAGAAGAGGATAGGAGAATCTTGCAATGAATGAAAATAAAGGAACCAAGACTCATGTTCCTGAATATTCACAGAATTTGCAACAAGGGGAAGGTGAACTGAAAGAAAAGTGCCCATTTCTCCCAGTGAGGCTGCCAGAAACAGATGGGAGGGGGTATTATTGCAACCATGGCTGACCCTTCAGACAACTTCATCTTACACAGGAGAGAAAGATACAATGAAGAACTGAGATACTTTATTAATGTTCTAGAGGCTGGAACATTTTATTCTATTGCTCTTAAAAATGTCTAAAGCACATGAGTGCTGATGAAAGACTCACCAAATTGTCAGTGACCTAACAAGGGTTTCTGAAAACCCAAGGGGAAAAAATCCATCCTCTTTTCCTGCCAAGAAGACAGGGATGGGAAGAAGCTTCCATTAATGGCTCCTTGTCCTAAGATGACAGTGAACAGCTGTTGATGCTACCAAGTGCTTTGGAGGTGCTCCCCAGGGCAATGCTCCAGGCCTAGAAGTTCTGATTTTCACATTGTTTCTTCAGAAGCAGCTGGCTTCAGACTCAAAGGAACAAACAGAAACCTTGACAACTGTCTGGATGTTGATACATGGGTAATTGAAAAGGCCCATTCTTTACACAATGCAAAAAAGAATCCTCAATACCAGCCCCCAAATTCATTATTCCAGTAATTAAGATATAGGATGTGCAAGATTAGAGATTCAATAATTTCCTTTCTTTCAATGAATGTGCTCTGAAATACCTTTTCTGTGCTTATTTGCTTAGATTTTCCTGGGAACTTGGTTCTAGAGCATTAACAGTTTAGTGGAACTTGGTTTAATACTGTTGGCTGCTGGTAATGGCTATAATGGTGATATATGCTTCTCTTGAGACAATTAATTTGGCAAAGATATGCATACAACTTATAAGATGAAATAACAAATTGAAAAAAGGGAAGATACTGATTGTGAATAAATACTAAGGTACTTACTCTTTTTTTTAGTCAAAACAGATAGGGATGTAGGAGAGTTGAGGATAAAGATTGGGGGTTTCTTCATAATGAATCATCTCCAAACCCTCCCTAGCAGTAGTAACAGACCTAGTAATCTGGCACCTAGTAAATATATTTATTTAGCTTAAGCATACCAAGTTTCCCATTGAGAAGTTTCCATATGTATTTTGCACCAATCCTTTTAACTAAGGAATTTTCACTGCCTTACATTAAGTATGAGTGCAGTTCTATGATTGACAGCAAGCTTCCTAGGCAGACATTCTGCTTTGGGAAGGAGCACTGGGTAAGAAACATGCTTTCTGGCATTTCAAGGAGGCTTCTCTGTGTGAGTTATTGCTGAGGGCTCCACAGCCGCCGTGTTTGTTTACATCATTCCTGCACTACAGTGCCGAATTCATTGTTTGGAAAGCTCTTTGGGATAATTTGTATATGAAGGATTCTATATAAAAATCAGTATTTACTCCTTTTTGTAGTATGCTTTTTCAGTCTGACACATAAGGGTACTTTTATGTGCAGTATGTAAGAAGTTAAACACTCAACTCCTGTTAACAGCACTAGGAACTGGCTTCCAATGTTCTATCTGGAGGAATGGAAAGGGGCTCACAGGTATTCAGGTAAATTGAAATGACAGAGTAGAGCTCAAGCATTTATTCAGGAGCTGTAAGTATTATGGGTAACTAAGCTATAAAGAATGTGGGGGAATTTTACTGGTTGTTGGAGCTTGAACTACTCTGGCTTATTTGTGGGTATTGTTATATATAGAATGTGTGTATATGTGTGTGTGTGCAAATAAAAAAATGCCCATTACTAACACCTTGTTACATGGTAATTTCAATTAAATAGCATAATTGTGATTCATTAATGAAATATTACTAGTAATATCTACTATACACTTGAAATACTGAAGAATCCTGTAACCCTTTAGAATCTAAGAAAAGACAGTAATCTGAGGTACATTGGGTTTGGTATTATTATTTTTAATTCTTAGAACAGAAATAGTTGAACTAATAGTTGTAGTGACCTTCTAAATTACAAGTCCATAAACTATGTTTTCATTAGTTTAAAAATTGGAATACAGAGTAATGGGTTTCATGATGGCATTTTCCTGCATATTTATTGTTGGTCCTTTTACCTCACATCTTCTTGCCAGTTCCCTGGCCCTTTGTGCTGTTACCTATTCTTATTTCATTGATCATCCCTTCTTCCATGCCACCTGTGTTTTGTTAGCCTCTTTTCTCTTCCCTTTTCTCCCTCCCAAGTCTTCTCTGAAGAACTTTTTTTTCTATTCTCATGTTCTCTTTTCTAGTTTCACAGATTATGCTGCACATATATATACAAAAATGAAAATTTAAACCTAGGAGTCTTACCAAGAGAAAACACATAGTATTGGTTTTCTAAGTCCAGGAGAAGGAGCTTAAGATAATAATTTCCAGTATATCCATTTTCTGCAAACATCACGATGTCATGTTTTTGCTACAGCTGAGTACAATTCTATTATGTATATACACCACATTTTTATTATCCATTCTTTTGTGGGTAGACATCTAGGATGTTTCCATTATGATTATGAAACAATAAGTATGAATGTACAAATACCCCTGATAAGACTTAGAGTCCTGTGTTCATCTTCTCCCTCCTTCTGCTCTTCAACTGGGCCTTGGGAGCTCAGTCCAGTGTTCCAACGTGGGTCTCTAGGACTAGAGGGGAAAAGGGGAGGGGGAGTGGGGAAGCGGGAGGAAAATGGGAGGAGCGGAGGAGGTGGAAATTTTGAATGGTACTATTTATAATGCAATAATAAAAAATTAAATGTGGAGAAAAAAAAGAATAGCCATCTCAAAAAAAAAGACTTGGAGTCCTTTGTATAATTATATTCAGGAGTGTTTTATTTGAATAATAAGGTGGCTTAATTTTTTTTTGTTTTGAAAACCTTCCATACCAATTTCTATGGTAGCTGTATAAGTTTACATTCTCAGCAACACTGAATAAAGTATCTTTTTTACCATGTATCTTCAGCATGTTTATTTTTATGTTATTTCTTCTAACTTGGGTGAGATGGCCCTTCAAAGTAGTTTTAATCCACCAAAGACTATTATGAGGAAGGAAGATGGTGGATGACTCTCCCCCAATAACTAGAATCTCCAGGAATAATTTAGAAACAGTTGAGAGAATCCAACTTCTAAAGTGGGTGGTGTTGAAAAGGCATAGAAATTTTAGTAGTAAAGAGAGAGAAGGGGGAACTCATCCCCAAATCATGAATGCTTAGTTTTGAATGGTAAGTACAATTGAAAAGGGCGGGAAACAAAGATAAGACTTAAAGAAAGCCTCAAAAAATATGCACTTTACATTCATTCCCAGAAAAATTTGAGAGCAGTTCAGGGAGGAGAGAGGGGAAAGAGAGGAGGTGGAGGGAGAGAGATAGACGGCAAGCACCAGAGATAAAAGTGAAGACAGGGACTCAGAAAGCAAAACCAACTCTGGATTCACTGCTGAGTAGTTTTACAGTATAGTTGGATAGGAACCCTGGGGCCTCCATAACATAGAAGTGCTAGGGAAATCCTCTCTGTCAGTGTTTGATACACCAGGACAGTGGCTCAGAGCTGTATTGAAAAGGACTCTGTTAAGTTGCCAGATAGGTGAGTCTAGAGGCAAAGGTTGCTGTTTGCACTGAATAGTCTGTGAACCCAGGGAACATGTCTGGCAATTCTACTCAAAGCTGGCCTGCAGAATCTGACTAGCTAGAGGGGAAAATTTTGTGGCAGGACCATGGATAGCTCCAGCAGAGGCCATCTGTCTGGGCCATGAGTGACTCTCACTTACTCTTGCTGTTAGAATGCTTGCCACTGGAGCTCCACTGGAGAAGCAAATATGTGGGAACCCTTGTTAGAACCATTTTTCCCTACCACAAGCCTAGAGACTTGAAGGTATCAAAGTTTTAGATCCAATAGTAGACAGCTTTCCCTCTGCTACATCTAGTCTCTAAAGATAGAAAAACTATCTTGAGAACAAACCTATATGGCTAGCGCATAAATACACCCTCTTGTTTTGGAGAAAACAACACAAAGATTAACAAAGGAAGCGAAATATCACAAAGGTTTTGTTCTCATTGGGAGACACAAACCCCAATAGCCAAGGGAAGGAATCTAAGACAACATAGAGACAGGCTCTGCCCACCCACATACAGAGTGACAACCTCAGAGGATGTAAACCTAGTTTTCTTTATTTTCATTCTGTGCATTTGATATTGTTGTTGCTAGTTTTATCTTAAATTAAAATTACTTATATTTTATTTTGTCTTCACCCCTTTTCTTTTTAGATTATAGAACACTTATAGAGTGTTTAAGTCAGATTGAGCCAATCAGATATAGCAGTTCAATTACTTACTTCTATAATTCTCTTTGTTAATATTTAATCTTATACCCTAGATTTGTCTGCCCCCTTCAATCTTTGTCTCTGTTTCTGTCCCCTTTCCCTGTCTTCTGTCTGTCTCTGTTCTGTTTGTATTTCTCTCTCCTCTGTCTTTCCATCCCTACCCCTGTCTCCCAACAGAGTATAGGTTGGGCTGGTGCTAGGGGAGAACTTTCCTCTGTCCCAATTTCCCAAGAGCTGGGATTGCTTTAGCTTGCCTGTCCACATTTCCTGTTTTCTCTTTCCCCTCCCACTGTACCTTTATCTAGACTTGTCTTCTCTCTTCTTTACCTTTCCCCTTTATATCTACATTTCCTTCTTCTATTTTATCTCCATTGCTGTATACTTACCACTAGTCTTACTCTCTTTCTTGTATTGTCATACTCATTAACCATTATCTATTAGTTATTATACTATCCTTTTTTTCCTCTGTTGTTGAAATTATTGAAATTGAGGAAGTGCTTGTTTTAAATTTTCTATTTCTACATTTTTAATGTGGCTTTAATTTTGTATTAAGTTTTCTATTCTTAAAGTGATTATTAAGGATCATGCCTAATACCTTGAGAATGTGGGCTTAGAGTTTAGCTACTGAACAATACCCACAGTTTAGTTGGGGAGAAAACACATCTCAACCATGCAACAACTGAGTCACATTTGAATATTGCAAAAACAGCTGAAATAATATAGACAATACATAAAATTAAACCAGTGATCCAGTATCAGATATACAAGTCCAAAAGATGAAAGAAAGAGGAAGAAAAAAGTCAGAGGAACTTGACTGCTCCCGAACTTAGTCGTTCTGTATTAGTGGATTCCAATGAGGGTGAAGTCAACGAAATTCCAGACAAATAATTCAAAAAGTAAAAAAATGATTGCAAGAGCATTCAGTGAAACCAAGAAGGACAAAAATAAACTCCTGTGTGAATTCAGAGAGTCTATAATAAACAGCTGAATGACATAAGGAAGATGGCATATGAAAGACAAATTCAGAAAAGAGATAGCAACACTGAAAAGCTCAATTGAAGTTTGGGGAATATAAAGCTTAATGAATGGAATAAGAAACATGGTGGAAAGCCTGATAAACTGGTTCAAATAGAAGATAGACTATCAGGGATTCAATAGAATGTAGAAACCAGGTGGTGGTGGCACACACCTTTAATCCCAGCTCTTGGGAGGCAAAGGCAGGCAGATTCCTGAGAGTTTAAAACCAGCCTGATATACAAAGCAGGTTCCAGGACAGCCAGAGCTGTTACACAGAGAAACTCTGTGCTGAAAACAAACAAACAAAGAAACAAAACTGCAGATGAATTTACCATACAAAACAATAGAAAATTATAGAAAGAACATACAAGATCTCTGGTACATCATTTAACTTTCCAAATTATGAATATGGGTAAGAAGAATGATCAATCCAAGATAAAGGAAAAAACTCGATAAAATAATAACAGAAAACTTCCATATCTAGGGAAGGAGTTAGCTGTCCTGCCCAGGACATATTTAAATCATCAAGCAGGTAAGATTAGAAGATACTATATTCTTGTTATATTACAGTAAAAACACTAAGCATGCCAAACAAAGATATAACACCGAAAGTTGTAATGGAGAATTGCCGTGTTACTATAAAAGCAGATCCATCGGAATAACAGAAGATTTCACACTAAAAATTTAAAAAGTCAGGAAGGCATGTAGTTATGTATTTCAAGCCATGAACGATATTAACTGCCATCACAGATTAAATTACCCAGAAAAGTTACCCTTTACACTGAAGGAGAAAAATGGGCCTTCCAAGAAAGATAAATACAAACTGAAAGAATTTATGATCTCCATGCCAGCAGTACAGAAGATATTTGAAGGAATCTTACACATTAAGAGAGAAAAAGATGAATATATCTAAGACACCACAGGAAAGTCAAAACTGCATTCAAAACATAAATAAGCATTGAGGAGTAGGAGTATGCCAAAATCACAAAGCCACTAAAGGTTTTTCAATAATAATGCTGAATTTTAATGGTCTCAAATCTCCTATAAAAAGCCATAAACTAATAGATGAAACTTAATCTAAAATATCACCTATTTATGATGCAAAGCAATCCTTAAGGAGTATAAGAAAATTCAAAATATTTCTGTTTAGCCACAAGAAGCCACAGCAATTGAAACTCCTAAAAATAAATGAATGATGGGGCTTAAATGATATACTATTAAGTGACCAATAGGTCCTAGGAAAAATCAAATTGGAAACAAAAAATTTCCTATAATCAAATAAAAATGGAAACACAACATAGATTCTTGTATAATGAAGTAGTTCTTATAGAAAAGCACATAGCTGTAAGTTCTTACATTAAAAAATAGATTTTAAAATACATAACTTAATGATGCACCTTAAGTTCTTAGACAGGCTAGAGAAAACCAAACTCAGAATCATTATATGGAAAGAAGTAATAAAAATCCAGGTAGAAATTAACAAAATGAAAATGAAAATAACAATACAAAGAATCAATGAAACCTAAGTTTGGTTCTTTGACAAAATAAACACAACTGGCAATCTTTTAGTCAACCTAACAAAGAGAAAAGCCAAACGAGTAAAGTTAGTGATGAAGCTCGAGGCATTACAATGGATACTAACAAAATACAGAGGATCACTGAGGCATACTTAAATAATGAATATTTCAGCAAATCGTAAAATCTAGAGAAACAGATAATTGCATAGATACATTTGATCCACCAAAATTGGACCAATAGAATAGAAACAATTTAAACAGATTTATAGTGAATACTTAAATAGATGTAGTAATAAAATTCTACTAACTAAATGAAGCCTTGTCCTGGATAGATTTGCTTCTGAATTCAACCAGACTGCTAGGAAGATGCAAAGTCATTCTTCAAACTGTTTCACAAAACACAATGCAAAGTATGCTACTAAACTTGTTTTGCACCTGATACTATGATGATATTATAACCAGATGAGGACACAGTAGGAATGAAAATTATGGACCCATTTTCTTGATGAAGATGGGTGCAAAAGTGATTATTAAAATATTTGCAAATTAATTCAACAGTACATTAAAACAGATCATTCACTATAACCAAGTTTGCTTCAATCTAGGGGATGCATACGTAGTTTATTATAGGCAAATTATGTGTTAATACATCACACAAAGAACTCAAAGACAGAAATACATCATCAAAAAAGGCAATTAACAGCATCTTACATCATTTAAAGATAAAAGTGCTAAAGAAACCAGGATTGGAATAAACAAAACTCAATACCATAAACACTATGTAAGACAAACTTAGAGCCATTGTTCTGCTAACTGGAGAATAACTGAAAGTATGTCTTCTAAAATCAGATTGAGACAGTGTCCATTTCCTCTACTCTGATTCAATACAGTGCTTGAAATCTTAGCTAGAGCCATAAGGGGAAACAAAAAAAACAAACAAGCGGGAAAATAATATACTTATTTGTAGCTGATATGGTTCTACACATAAGACATTCTAAGGACTCCTCCAGAACACTCTTAGGTCTAATAAGCACTGTCAGCAAAGTAGAATACAGAATTGACACACAAAATTCAGTAGCTTTCCTAGGTACCAGTAACCCATTCTGAAGAAGAGTCAAGGAAAATCCTGTTCATAATTGCTCAAGAATCTCAGAATTACATAAACCTGACTATGTAACTAAAAGACTTCTATAGTGAGGTAGATGAAGGAAAGACCACCTGTAACTCATGAATTAAAAAATAATGCACAAATGGCTGTTCTACCAAAGACAAATTACAGATTTAGTGCAATGCTCACTAAAATACCAACATTATTCTTCACAGAAATATAAAGAATAATTTTAAAGTTCACATGAAAGCACAGAAAACATTAGAGAGTCAAAGCAATTCTGTACCAAGATGGTGCTAGAAGTATTACGCCTGATTTCAAGCCATTTTACAATGACATTGTAATAGAAGCAGTATGGTACCGGCATAAAAACAGACATGCAGCTCAATGGAAGGGAATAGAAACACCCAGATATAAGGTCACTTAGCTACAGCCTTGACAAATGCACCAACAGTACACACTGGGGAAAAGACAGTCTCTTCAACCCTGAGCAGGGGAAACTGGATGTCTATATGTAAAAGAATGAAGCTAGATCTGTCTTGGTCCTGTACAAAAGTCAGCTCAAATGAATCAAAGAATTTAACCCAACCTCAGGAAATCTGAAACTGTTAGAGGAAAGTATTGGCAGAACACTTCTGCCTATGACCATGGGAAGACTTTTGAACAGGAAATGAGTCAGTCAGGAAATAAGGCCAACAACTGACAAATGCAACTGCATGTAATTAAAATCTTCTGCTATAGCAAAGGTAACAAATGAGTGAAGAGATAGCTTAAAGAGTTGGAGAAAAATCTATGCTAGTTTGTTGCAAGAAGCACGTGGACTGAGTTCCTGGCGCCTGGTTCCCGGCGCAGGGGCCCTTGTTCTGTCCCGCCCGGCTCCCAAAATAATTACACGGAAACTGTATTACACGGAATACATGGAAACTGTATTCATTTAAATACTGCCTGGCCCATTAGCTCTAGCCTCTTATTGGCTAACTCTCACATATTTGTTTAACCCATTTCTAATAATCTGTGTGTCACCACGAGTCGTGGCTTACCGGGAAAGATTCAGCGTGTCTGACCTGGGAGTTCATGGCGGGTGGCTCTCTCTACTCTGTCCCCTTCCCAGCATTCTGTTCTCTTTTCCTGTCTATCTAAGTCCTGCCCTATCAAAAGGCCAAGGCAGTTTCTTTATTAACCAATACAAGCAACCCAAATACAGAAGGACCCTCCTACACCACTAGTTATAAACTTATGCTGAGAAAAAGTTAATATCCAAAATATATGAAGATCTCAAACAAAACTGAACACTGAAAATCAAACAATGAAGTTAATAAATGGGCTGATGAAATGAAAACATAATTCCCACAAAAATGAAGTACAAATGGCTGAAAGGTGGCTCCGCAATTAACAAACAATCATTGTTCTTGCAAAGACCTCTTCTGTACTGGGAGGGTATCTGCAGTCACATGTGTGTGTGACTTACACACACACTTAGAAATAAAAATAAATCTTAAAAATCAATAAAAGTTCCAGTACAAGTACCCAGTAAATATATTTTGAAATATTCAACATTCATAGACATCGGGAAGATGTAAATGAAAAGTACGCTGAAATTCCAGCCCAGCCCAGCCCAGACAGAATGGCTTCCATAACGAAAGCTACAACAAATGCTGGTAAAGATGCATGGACCGTGAACACTTACACAGTGTGCTCAGGAATGTAAATTAGTTTAGCCACTGTGAAAATCAGCATGAGGTTTCCTAAAAAGAAACAAAGAATTACAATCAAACAAACAAAAGTTAAAAATAGATATACCATAGGACCCACCTACACCACTCATGGGTATACTGGGGAAGAACTATACGTCAACATATGACAGAGAAACTTGGGGAGCTCATCTTTATTGCAGCACTATAAAGATAGCTAAGCCATGGACTTAACCTTAGTGTCCATCACACACTGAACAGTGTGTATGCATGATGGGTATCAATTTACCCGCGAAGAATGAAATGTGTCATTTTCTGGGTAATATATGTGAAACTGGGTATCATTACTTAAGTGAAGGAAGAAAGACTCAAACACATATTGCATTGTTTTACCTAATTTGTCAATCCTAGATTTATTGTAGATACATAAAACCATGTATATGGGGTTCCTCTATATAAATATGAATATATATATTTATGCAGAATGAAATACATAGGAAGAAAGGAGACTAGTGTGTGGGTAGGTGAGGGACAGAACAGAGAAAGGTGGGTGAATAGGGCAAAATTTTGTGTTATATTTTTTAAATATTACATTTAGGAAACCCAATACAATATACAAAGAATATATAACAATTCAAGTAATACTATAACAGCCAAGTGGTAGCTGGAAATAAGAGCAATTTAAAATTGATATCTATTGTTTCCATAGTTTGATCCTACAAAAACCTTCTGGGCACATTTTAAGCATTGTATTGGCTCCTGAAATGAGCACGTATGTAAGTTTTTCACATCTTGATAGGTTAAGATAATAGATCCAAATTTTCCCATGGTGACCTTTAGAAATACTATTTAATTCATATGACCCCAAGGTTCTGAGACCTATTCAGCCTGTGGGTTCAGATGAGGTCACTTATTATTGATGCTATAATCACAATGTTTATGTGGCTTTGGGAAGACACTTAACCTTTTAAAACACCTGTGAACTCATCTGTAAAATGAGGATTGTAATAGGACCAACATCCTTTTGTCTGAAGATTAGGGAGATGATCCACAAAAAGCTGGTAGCAAGTGCTCATCACTTAAGAGCAGAAGCATAAGCATTGCTATTAAAGGCATTATTCTGTTTATATCTTGGGTTTTATCTTATTTTTAATAAAATAAAACTAAAGGTAAAGAAGGGATTTTCTACTAATTTTAGTTATGTCAAACACATTTTCTTCACCACACAGTATTTGAAAAGAATATATAGTAGTTTGAAAAGTTGTTGTCAATACTTCAAAAACCTCAGTTCAATCCTTCAAACTGGAGCCATTGAATATGGCTTTAAAAGTTCAGTCAATTTCTGCATTTGATGAAAGATTCAGTTTCACAGTTCTTTCTTGCCCGCACATGACTAAGGTGCAGTTTCCATTCCCTACCGGACTGAATTGCTATCAGGTTTCTGTACACCATTAGCCTGTGAGAATGCTTTGTTCTGGAAAAGGCAGATGCTGGGAAACTCGGCAAGACTGTACAGCTTGTTCTTGTATAACCAGCAGTGGACAAGGGTGCTGATTGGGATATAATTCTACTTAGTAAAGGGATCGCTGAACAGAACACAGGCAATAGTCAGCCATAATTGTACCCTGTGGCAATAGGTATTTTGCAAAGGAAAAGTACATATAACAAATAAAGGAAATATTTAAACATAGGCATAGAAAGGAAGAAAATTCATTGTTTAGAATCAATGGAAGAAGAAAGGACCAAAGTATGTGATCAATAGAAATAAGAGCAATTCAGTCATTGAAATAACTGAGAGAATAGAAAGCACTAGTTATGACAAGTGACAGTCACAGTAAAAACTTAGGCATACGGTATTGTGTAATGCAAAGGTAAGGAGATAGGGGGTTGCATCATTTTTAACTCAAAGTTTTCTTTATGGACTAGGGACACACACACACATACACACACACAAACACACACACACAAAGACAGAGACAGAGAGACATAGAGAGACAGAGAGAGAGAGGGACAGAGAATGAGTGAGCTTAACAGTGTAGTGAACTGCTATGAGAAAAGAACAAATGGAGGTATGAGATTTAGTATAAAGGTCTCTTTACAGTTTACCAACTTTAAGCCAGTTGTGTATGTTTTCTCTTTAAGAAGAAAATGAAAGAACTCATAGGCTACACAAGCATTTGGGAAAAATAATCTCAAGAGCTACAGCAGTAGTATCAAAGGGGAAAGTAATGTATCATCTTTTCCAGGAGGGTGCATGGCTTTGTCACTATCAGGCACAGCAGATATTCCTGGAGAAGTCAGCTCGGACTTGGAGAACAAGTGGCCAAATTACAGATGGGAGCTGAAGTATGAAGTAAAGGTGCCAACCACGGGGAAGAGTAAAGATCATACAGCAAGAAGATCAAAGATGGAGGAGTAGGGAATGACTCTCCAGCCACATACACTGCCCTGGTAGCAAAGGGTGGAAGAGAGGTCTGCCTCACCAGCTGCATGGCAAAAGAATCATATGCGGCCAGAATAAGATCATTTTTTCTCACATCTTCTAACATCAAATTCTTTCATGATTACAACCTCTAATCTCAAATAAATATCAAAAGCGTGTGGAGTTGATGCTTAAACAGACCTGCAAGACATATATTTAACATTTTTATATTTCCTTGTTTAGTTATTAGGGTTTAATTTTCATGTCCTTTAGTTATAAGGAAACAAAACTTTTAATTCAGTACAGGGCTCTGGTTTGTAGGTGTCAAGACTTGTTTCCCGATATTCGCAATTAACTTTGAAAGACCTCAAAGTTTTGCTTGCCTATGAAGAAGTACCACTTCCCACCCCTTAAAAATGGTACCTCTCTGCCTGAGCCCTCGAAATGGAAACTCATTCCCCAGGGAGCCATCTAGTCAATGGTGGAAGTCACTTCTTCAGCATCTGCTAATGATCATAACAAGCCAGCCGTCACTATATTCAATAAAAGCCCCAGGATTTGTGTCTGCACAGCAGTGACCGGGGAGAATGTAGGTCTCTTACCTGATCTGCACTCCATGGCCATTATCCTCTGCAACTGCCCCCCCCATATCTTATGATTTCAAAGGTGTGCTGGGCTCCAAAAGAAGGAAGATATTTCTGCTGCCCTTACCTCTTCCATTTCCTAAGGCAGGAGAGCCTGCAAAATTAGAGCCTTGCTGCAGCTTCTTCGGGTGTATGGTGCTTTTACAATTTGCCAGTTTCTTGCAGTGAATCGGATTGCTACAATCTTATCATTTTCAAAAGCTCATCATTACTTGTTCTCTCTGTGTAGATCTCTTTTAGTTATAGGAAAACCTCCCTCTGCTTTTAATCTCACACTGGGATAGGGTTTCATATTTCACTTTTCAAGTGCACTTCCACAGAAGAGAAATAAGTAGACATTCTGATAGACAATCTCTCAAAACCAGAATGCTATCATACCTTTTCATCCTTTGCCACTCTAAACTCAAGTGTGTGCAGAGAGGCATTTTCTTTTTTCTTATGCTAAATTGTTTTTAAATGTAAGTATGGAATTTGTATTAACCAGGCAAGAATGCTAAAAAGAGCTTTTGGACAGTCCTGGTCATCAGTTGCATAAACTAAACAGAGAAATAGTGTTTTATATCTGCAAAAGTAAGTATTACACATGTACAGTATTAATTCGCATGCATATGTATGTGAATATATCTATCACATATCTATGTTCCTAGCATGTACTGATACATTTATATCATCGCTAATCGATTTGTCTATCATCTATTTATATTTATCTATAATCTCTTTATCATGTATCAATCATCTATCTATCCATTGTCTAATCTATCATCTATCTGTCATCTTTCATCTATCTATCTATCTATCATCTATCTATCTATCTATCTATCTATCTATCTATCTATCTATCTATCTATCTATCTATCGTCTATCTACCTATCTACCTACCTACCTGTCTAATATGTATCTATAATACTTATTAACTTGAAGCTTTCCTGAATAAAATCTAGGTAAAATAATCATGAAGGACTTAAAATCAAATCCTTTTATTAGCTTTAGCCAAACCTCACATGCGTTTGATGTGTTTCAAGCCATCTTGTAAAGCCATCTTATGCCGTCACAGCTCTTAAGAAACTGAAGTAGCACTTTTCTTTTACAACTGTGACTCATGGATGCCTGTGTGGGAAATTTAGGAATATAACAGGACATCTGAAGTCTGCTGTATGTGTTCTAGTGAACTTTAGTGGGCAAGCTCAGGAGGACCTATTGTGGTTTGCTGTCAGAGGAATGGGGTCAGGAGTGTGAAACAGAATTAAACCACAGCAGTGTGTTGTCCAGTTTGCAGTTTTAATATGACAGAAACATGAAGAACTGTAGATGTTGGATAACATTTGGACTTTATGCAAGTAGATAAAGTAGATTTCTTTTCTTTTCTCTTACTTGATTTTTCTTTGAGACAGATTATTTTGTAGCGCAAGCTGACTTGAACTTGCTATGCAGAAAAGGATGACCATAAACTTTTAATCTTCCTGGCTTGGCAAGATAGATTCAGTCAGTCACCTGCCAACTCTGTTCCTGTCTGTCTGTCTCTCTCACTCCTCTCTGTCTCTTTCTATCTGTCTCTTTGTCTTATCTCCTTTTCCTCTCCCTCCCTCTCTCTCTCACTTCTCCTTTCTCTCTCTCTTTCACTCTTTCTTTCCCTCTTTGTTGTCCAGATTGTTAAAATGTCATGGCCAATACTCAGTTCCTCTTTGTAATAAGCCTATTGGTAAATCTTTCCTGTTGCCAGCATCAACACCTTCCACAAAACAGTTAGATTTTTTCTTTACTCACCTTCTAAGGAAGAGGGCCATGCTTTTCCACCCTAGGTGCTCGGTCTGTGTGGAGCCGTGATTGTGGGTTTCTGTTCCGCAGACTGGAGTTGGTGAAAGGCCGATGTTAAGATAAATCAAGTGAGATAAAGAAGATGGCAGGAGGGTACAACTGACTACTATGCTCGGAAATGATTGGTGATCCAGGACAGAAGTAAGTACAACACACCCAAGTATAGGATGATAGTTCTGGTAACTAACAGAGATCATTTGCCAGATAGCACATGCCTGTGCAGAAGGGGCTATGATAGTCTGCACAGTGTATGCACATAGACTGCCAAAATACTCTGTGAAAGTTGGCCTGACGAGTTATGCTGCTGCTATTTTACTGGCCTTCAGGCTTCTTGGTAGGTTTGGCATGGACAAGATCTATGAAGGCCAAGTGGAGGGTGCTAGAGATGAATACAATGTGGAAAGCATTGATGGTCAGCCTGGTGCCTGCACTTGCTATTTGGACATGGGTCTTGTCTAAATGCAAATGACAATAACATTTTTGGGGTCCTTAGGGAGCCACAAGGATGACCCTAGCTAAGATCCTAAGCAATAGTGGAGAGGGTACCTGAACTGGCCTTCCCCTGTAATCATATTGATGACTACCTTAATTGTCATCATAAAACCTTCATCCAGCAACTGATGGAAGCAGATGCAGAGCTCTACAGCTAAGCACTGGGCTGAGCTCCTGGAGTTCAGTCATAGAAGGGGAGGAGCAATATTACGAGCAAAAGTGTCAAGATCATGATGGGGAAACCCATAGAAACAGTTGACCCAAGTTAGTGGGAGCTCACTGACTCCAGACTGGCAGCTGGAGAACCTGCATGGGACTGAAGTAGGTTCTCTGAATTTGGGTGACAGTTGTGTGGCTTGCGCAGTTTGTAGGGCCACTGACAGTAGAACCAATATTTATTCCCAGTACATGAGCTGAATTTTGGGAGCTCATTCTTTGTGGAATGTTCAACCTAGATACAGTGTGGAGGGCCTTGGTCCTGCCTCAAGTAATGTGGCAGACTTTGTTGACTCCCCATGGAATGTCCCCACCCTCTTTGAAGAGTGGATGGGGATTGTGGTGGGGGGAAGATAGGGAGTGGAGGGAGAGAGAATTGGTATGTAAAATAAAAAGGATTGTTTTAAAAAACAAAGAAAATGTTGAGGGGCCCCAAAAAGAGCTGTGGATGGAGACTTGTCTATCCCTCATAGTACTAAATGATTCCCTGAGTATGATTTTGAAAGCAAGTTGAATGCAGGAGTACATTGGAAGCACAGATGGGTCATATTGTTGCAGACTGCGTGTATTACCTAATGGAGGAAGATAAAGATGTTTTTAAGAAACAGTTCTCTCAGTACATAAAGGACATCATAACTCCAGACATGGAGGGGATGCATAAGAAAGCTCAAGCTGCTACCCAAGAAGATCCAGCCTATGAAAAATAGCCCAAGAGAGAAGTGATGAAGAAAAGGAACTGCCCCAAAATATCCCTTGCCTGAAAAGAGCAGGCTGTTCAGAAGAAGGCAAGTTTCCTCAGAGCCAGGAACTTTCTGCTCAGAGATAGAGCAATTATTTGTTGGTTTATTTTGATTTTTTCAAGACAGGGTTTCTCTGTGTAG